>BHDV01042741.1:48986-73532 GCA_005406045.1 Adoxophyes honmai | reverse complement strand
TTAGTAAATATGTACATAAACAGAAGTTTCCTTTCAGGATAAAGCTAATTTGAAGTCGGTTTTTTTTTGTTTAAAATTATTTTGTAAACTTCGATGTATCGCGGTTCTTTTGTTTTTTATTCGATTCGATGTGGATCATGTTGTTTTGGAAGGCTGTTTTGATGACAATAGTGATACGGTTGTCACCGTACAGTTCATTTTTATAGGGTATCTGTTAAAGATAGTTAAGCGGTTACTGTCTACCGAGGATAACTTTTTTTACTTGGCTCTTTAACTGCTGATTCAGTTTTGGAATCGGTTGTTAGTGAATTTTGCTAAATTTAAGATAGTAAAGGTACACTTTTTAGATAAATACATTCGAGTAGTTCTTGTAATTCGTTACAGGAGAGAAGAAGAGAAATAAAACAATCTCAAAGATGTCTGTTTCTATCACACTAAAATAAAGGGGTATATTTACATTACGCTAAAGTTTAGTTTAGTTAGTTTGCTATGTAGCAATAGACCGAATTCACGTGATTATGAAGGTCATTCAGAAACCACTATCCAACTTCGACGCTTCGACCGAGGATGGTTGTTATTGTTTTAGTGTTTAATAACGATGTTCAACTGCTTTCCTATTGGTTTAGGTGATTAACTTGGCTTAATGGATTCAGATTTGGTTTCAAATCACTAGCTTATGGTCTCTAATTGATCTACAAACCAAGATTTTTAATGTGCAGCTGTTACACTATAAGACGATGAAAACAGGGCGGGTTTCGTATAAATTCCCGAGATAACGGATCCATTTTCATTAACCGTGAATCTATTTGCATACACATATATTTTAAAGATTTCGTTAACCGTTAATCTTTTGTTATTTTTGTGTTCATTACAGTGAACACGGTGACGACTTGGTTTACTGGAATCGTGTGAATGTTAAAAGATAGGTCGGTAGTCAAACGTGACAAGATTTTTTGTAGTGGGGTTATGTTCGTGGATCGTTTTCTTCAGGTTAAAACCATGCGTGAACTTATATCACCATTACAAAAATCTTGCGCACTTTGGTGTCAAGGACTATACTTTTACATTAGGTATACTATTTGTTAAATAACTACACCAGGTAGGGGAAGGTGATTATCCTTCGTTGACTTTATCGATGATCAATAGTCAAATTTATCTAGTTTATGTACTTAAGCGTAACTAATATAATATTTTTGCTGTATTAAAAAAAATCCAAAACTATTAAATCAACAGGTTAAAGGCAATAGCCATTTTTCTATGAAAATATATTTATAATACTTATTGACTTTATTAAACAGTACCTACGGCGTTAAACATTGGGTCGTTAACCTTACCTAATCCTCATAAATATTTAATAATGTACATAACTATACTAGGTACTTAGTAGTTCTCTAGGATTTATTTGTGCCGTTAGCTGCTTTGCTCATAAAGTGTGAAATAGGGCTCAAGTCGGCAGGGACGATTACGTCAAATATAGCCGAGACAACAACATGCCGTATTTTGTGAAAAAGCCGTGTTTTCTGTATATACTGTGGAAAAGCTCTCAATATCCTAGGAATGTGGCAAAGTGTGTGTAGATCCTACCTAACAATTTATATTCTGCATACATATACATACATATTCTCACGCCTGTATTCCCATGAGGGGTAGGCAGAGCACATGAATTCAAAAATCCAGTGCCACGTTTAGCAAATTCAGGGTAACCAGATGTTTAAACGTGATATTGCGGTGACAGGTTGCTAGCCCATCGCCCACAATACACTGACCCTTTCCCAGAGTCGACTCTTACGTCACCCACGGGAAGAAAGGGGGCGGTGCTATTTTGCCAGTAATTAGATATTTTCTATACGGACGTTTATTTAAAATTATCACAGAATGTCTGATGCAGCAGCAAAACCAAGAAACAATAAAAGTTAAAGTTCCTCCGTGCGAATGGATCTTTAAAAGCGACGAAACTATATCGTTGCAGCGGCACCCCTCACACCATTACCACGTGTTTGTAGTGACTTACTTGCAAACTCGTAAACGATTTGTACAGGGAATTTTAATAGCGCTACCAGCGGTCACTTGTGGAGGTGAGATTGTCCATACAAATCGTTTATGTCGTCGCTAGCGGGTGCGATCGCTGTAAACTCGTGGTAACGGTATAAAAGTTGCGTTTATTTACTTCTGTTGCAGTGTCAATGAGGCACATTACTTATCTAGAAAGAAGGTACAGTCGAGTAAATTTCGCAGTACGAGTACCTATCACCGTCTTTATAATTTGTTCACAACATAACGACAAACTTCACCATGAAGTTTAATAGTATTCACATCATGTAACTGGCTGTAAATAGTAATATGGGCAATTTTGGAATGACGTCAACCCGCTAAAAATAAGAAGTCCCTGGCTGTACTGAGCATGCAATGCATGCATTGTTTGTAAATTCGGTATATTTGGGTGACTTATCGTGTTGACAATCAACGTATATAGTTAGGTACAACTACTCGCTGCTATTCTGTCCAACTGCTTTACATTCAAAAAGTTGTACGTATTAATAGGCAGCTAAATATAATCCTTCTGTGCTGTTTCTCGAACATTTCCGCAGCCCGGTGAGCAGAGATTCGCTTAGTCATATTTAACAGCTGCAGCTAAAGTGGTTACGTACGCTGCCGTAAACAGTGGCACAAAGGCATAGGGTAAGAATGAGAACTCTCTCAGAAACTCGCTAACGAGCATGCGACAGAATTTCAAAGCGAACGACAAAGCCCAGACTCGACGAGTTTTACTACTTTCTTATTTAACGAGTCTACCGTGCTTATTACCGTAAATTGCAAATTGGCGTACGTAAATCAAGAAAAGCGAAAGATCCTTGAAGAAAGTTTTTGGGTTAACTATAGAGTGCGGCGTTTAAAAGGCACTTTCGAAGCCTCCGTCGTTAGTATTCTAACGTTTCTTAATTCGTTCGTCTGAAATGAATAACGAAACCGAGAAGATTTTTTTCTAATATCTAGGGAAACGTTTTACTTGGCGAGCGTAACGTAAGGAAAAAAGTTTCTAACAGTTCGCAAAGTTCATAGTTCATATTGGTTTGTAATGAAATATTCTGCTGCATAATAAGATTCAGAAATATACAAGTGTAGTTTAAGAAATGAACTTAAAGGGTGAATTTTCGAAAGAATAACGTGCATTTTATTTTCTTATTATGTTCAGTTAATATAGGTACACAAGTTTACTTTTAATATAATTTTGATAAATATTCAAAAACTCTTATTTCATACAACCTAAATAGAATGGCGGCTATGCAGAATTTCGAAAACAATAATTGCGCATCGGCGTCACAACCTCGCACTGCTAGCCGCACCAACCACGCGTATTATTTTTTTATTTTTTGAATCATCATCTGTTTTAAGGATGTTCGAAATTGGATTGTAAATAAAGTAAGAAATACATATAAATGGCTACCAGTTTTTTATGTACCCGTAGGCCATTTATTTATTGGGACAGAACGTATCCTAGAGATATAATGGTTTGTACGTACCTAGATAAAAGTTTATTAAGCCTTGGTGTAAAATGGTGAGTGGTGCAGTGGCCCCGTTGTTTGACAACTTACGACGGCGCAGTGCACCCGCTAAAATGTTTACCGCGCCCGTCATAAAATCCTTTGCCAATATGATTTGGTAGCTGCATCATTTAGTTTTACGATTTGATACGATTTGAGTGCTCCTATACGACTCGTAAATACCTACACGGTTTTATGTTAAGAGCACCCTATTTCAATGTAGATATGACCGAAAATTTATTGAGTACAAGCGTACAAGCGGATTTTGTATATTTCCCACCGGAAACCACATTTATTAGCAGTTTACAGAACAACTAAAACAAGCTCTAACGCGAACTAAAATTTAATTTCGACCTGGTTCTAATAACAATAGGAAATTGTTACAAGAACAGTAAAGTTTGTCTCAATAATAGGACCTTTACAATTCTTCCGTGTTTGCCATAAGACGCTACTAAGGAAGCAGGTTGGAGTAATTTTAGGCGACAGGCTAGGCAAGCCAGCTGTCACTATAGGACCTGTAACTTAAAAGTGGCAATCGGAACGTAAAATAGTCATGTTTGTGTGTTTAGCGTTTCGTGTGCTTCATTCTCCATTTATGACTACACAGGGATATCTAAAGATTCCTCGGTAGTCCATTGAACAATAATCCTATCGAAAAGCAATAGGAGAAGGCGGGGCACATCGGTTACAGAACTAATGGCCACTGGGCGAAAACTTTTCGAGAGGCGATCGTATGCCGAAGAGGAGGCGTAGGCAAGCCGATGTTAAGGTAGATTGATGGCGTATTAAAGACCGGAGGAAGTAGCTGTATGCAGCCAATTTAGGACTGAGAAGGCTCGCTGTTCAAAGACTGTGTATATCTTAAAGTTAGTTTTGCAATCGATTGTCGATGAAATTCGTAGAGAGCTCCAAACGCGTTAACAGCAGAAGCGGAGCGGTGGCGTTACAGTAATATTCGAAAACAAACGAAGGAGCATGCACAAGTTGCACAACATAACGTGCAAATTATGTCCCTAACCATATTAAATGTATGAAACCAATATGCTTCTGCCCCGCCACGACATGCCACGCCACGCACCTAAGTATGATTCTGTATTACTTTGTCACCTGATGATAAGCCCTTACTATAGAGATCTATAATGATAGACGGATCACAGATACGTTCCTAACCCAACAATGTGTATGGATAAAAAGATAAGATGATAAGGTGTAAAAAAAAATACATACAATCACGCCTATGTTCAAAAATGGGGTAGGCAGAGCACACAAAAATCATGATTATGACTACTTCACGCCTTGCATCTCACTTCTACCGTAATTTTAGGTTTGAAAACAGATGGAAAGGTAGTATAATAATGACAGATTGCTAGCCTCATTGCCTAAACCATACCTAAACCTCTTTCCTAATAGAGAAGTCAAGAGAGAAATATATAATGTATATAAATAAAATAAGTGAAGGTCTTAATAATTCCAAGAAACGTCAAACCGATTTTCAGAAGTCAGTTTCATTAGAAACTTGGCAAAGAAGGCTTTATCTTAATCCAGTACCTACTTTAGTTTCGTAAGCCGTAACTTTGGGGTAAGTTTTACCCAGTTGTAAATCTGACGTTATTGTCACAATTCTGACATTTATCACGGACGAAGTTTAGTTCTACGGTATTCCGGATCTTCAGGAATTATTACGAAACTTCAACCTTTGACTTCACACTGTGATACTGTTTGTCACTCACAAGCGTCGGAGCTGTCAGCTCAGTTATTAGGTATTTCCGCATCAGGGTGTCTAATTAATAGTCTTATTCATTGTACCTAAGTCTGTTAAACTGCTAAGGTGTGTTTATGTCGCAGGCGGATTGTATAAACCGCCGTTTTACATAACGGCTAGGCGTTTTGCAAAACAGCGCCGTTTTGTAATGCGGCGACTCAACGTTCAGCCGGATTGTTATTGCGATACGTTCTTCAATAAGGCGGCCCACGTTTAGCCGCATTGTACTACTACTAAAATTGTAGGGTAACAATACTTACAAAATAAAGAATGCTACATAAAATAAATATAAATAAAATAAACTAACGTAACCTAACCTAATCTAATGTAATCTAACTTATTATAACCTCTAAATCCTCTGCTGTTTATGTTAGGCAGCGCCACGAGTGTTAAGAATCTGAACAAAAAACGACAAAGTGGCGGCTAATCGCTCGCCGTATTACATTATGTATTGTATAAGGACGTTTAGCGCCGAATTCATTCCGGCGGGTTTTCATTCAGCCGCATTCAATCCGGCTGAACGTTGAGCCGCCTCATTACAAAACGGCGCTGTTTTGCAAAACGGCGGATTTATACAATCCGCCTTCGACATTTACACGGCGCGGGGCAGTACAATCCCACGCGCGCCGTCCGTGTCCGTGTAGATACTTATGATCTCCTTTTCGTCCGTGGATGTCGTAAGAAGTGACTAGTATTTTTTAGGCTCTCCTACTTGTCACAATTATACCTGCCAAGTTAAAACCCAAAATATGCTCTAGAAGTGCCCCCAAAACCGTGAAACTATAATGCATTCATTTATTTTAGGTTAATGGTATTTTTTATTTCTCAACTTTCTTTGTGTGTCTACTCTAATTTCACATGTTTTGTCAATCGCTTGAAGGTTAGCAGGAAGAGATCCCTTTTGGGATTATGTTCGCCTTTGTGCTTATGTTTTGTTTTGTCTGTTATTTTGTCATGATTATTTTGTACAATAAAGAGTACATACATTTTTTTGCTTTGTAGGATTTCATACGCTCTGCCTACCCCTTTAGGAATACTAGGCAGGCGTGATGTGTATGTTGTGTCATTTCAATGCCGACCGCATGTAGCAGCACCAGACGAAGTTTTTCTAAATCCGACACCACACGGCATTATACTGTCTTTCTCCACTGCAAATAAAACCGGATAAGTAGATTTACCTGGTAACTACCTCTTACGCACTAGCGCACTAACACAATCGTAAGCGTAGTTAATTATGCCCACGATTCCGCCATTAGCCGATGACTTAATATTTAATCAGTGCTTTCTGTTCGGCTCCACACGATTGCTTCTTGATAGCTATTTATTTGCTTTTAGCGCTAAGTGCTTCGGAGTACATCTGAATCTTTAATTTTGCCAACGAATTAAATTAACCATGTCGACACGTTACCTGCACTTACTTACGCACAAATGAATCTGTAGAAACTAATCAACAAAGAAAAATCGCTTATTTTGGCTACATCATCTCCTACGAATAATTATAATGGGGAAAATAGCAGGAAAATGCAAGGTCGGGATACGTAAATTGTTATGGCTCCAGAACATCAGAGAGTTGACGGGCATCCAGACCATGGAAGAGTTGTTCAGACTTGCCATCCATGGACAGGGTCCGATTTAAAGAGCTGGCTGCCAACCTTCCGTAATGAAGTGACACTTTAAGAAGAAGAATCATCATCATATTCAAATCAACATACAACCCGTACGCATTAACTGTGCACTCCGCTGGCGACCCCTCTCCTGCTGCCCCGCGCGGTGCCCCGCATTCGCCGCGCCGCAAGCACTCAGTAGCGATAGCATCTTTGTTATCGTTGCGCGTTTTTTCGTTTCCATCGTCTAAATACGTTTAATCTCCTGTTGCTACTGTGCGTCACAGCGCGAGGTGCACAGTTAGGGTCAATTCCCACCAAAAGAGCAGCGCAGCGCGGCGTAGCGCAGCGACCCGCTCCGTGGAGAATGCGCGACGATTCCTGCGACTGTTCGAGAAGCCGCTGGAATGCGTAGGAAGTCGCTGGAATTTACATAATTATTGACATATTGACATATGTATTGACAGCGGCCGTCGCAACTGCTCGAGCATCCTCGGACATTCCTGCGAAGGCTCGCGCAGTCGCACGGCTTCGTTTATGGAATGCGTTGTTATTACCATGGATACGCGGGCATGCGCCCGCATCGTTAGAGTTTCTCATGCGATAATAAGTCTTATTGTAATGAAAATAAAGTTGAAATTCTCATTCCACGGAGCGGGTCGCTGCGCTACGCCGCGCTGCGCTGCTCTTTTGGTGGGAATTGACCCTTAATTCGTACGGGTTGCACCTACGTCACATCTGTATTCCCAAACGGGGTAAGCAGAGCACACCATACGTTACAGCTGAAACCGCTTTCACATTTTGTAGCCACGTATAGCATAAAATTCCGTGTTTTCCGTTTGATATCAGGCTTAAAATAAAACATTTCATTGCATGGATGTTGTAATATAGGCGATAATACGTTTAAGACTTCTATAGGCGACGGGCTAACTACCTGTCATTATTTTACCTCTTTCATCTGATTTTAAGGCGAGGTTCTACTAGATTTGTACCCCGCGTCCCTCTCGCGCAAAAGAAGGCGAAGGCGGGGTAGCGGGCGACGCGGCAGGTCGTCAATACGTTGGGCACGCGGTCAAAATTTAGAATAAATATGAATTTAAAAAATAAACAACATCGATTGAAAACTATAATTTAGCAGATTCTCTGTAGTACTTAAAGATAAATATTTCCATATAAAAATTATGTAGAAATTAAAAAGAATAAAACCAAATAATGGGTTTTAGTTTTTATTTTTGCCTGTTTTCGAGATTTATATGATCGAGGAAAGTACATCCTATCGTGTACCAATTAGCACGTTCCTTAGGCAATATCTTTACGTATAACATATATTTTTTTCAAGACTGTCATTTAGCAGAAAGTATGTAAAACATTAGATCTTGCAACCTTCAATTTCGTCTCCCTTGGAATACCTCGCCTTAAGCGTAAAATCATGCTAGAAAGTAGCTGCAAAGCTTGAAATATTCGTGGTTTCGCCTATGTCACGTTTTGTATTACTATTTGGCAACTCATTAGTTTGTCTTTACATTTTTTTTTCTTAGTGACCGTTTTCGTAATAATTTCTTCAATAACTGCCAGATAGGTACAGCAACAGTTTAAACTTCAAAGATAGGTGTATATTTCAAATACTTAATGAAACTATCGAGGCAGCAAAATCAATTTCAGCAAGTTTAATATGTAACAGGACGCAACATAATGTTGACCTCCTAAAGTTGGGCTCTTGTGGTTTGCAAGATGAGGGTACTCCGACCGCCGTTAGCTAATGCTTGACCCACGTCCAACTTTGAAAGACTATAATGAACATAATATCGTAATGTATCGCTTTTAGGGGATTAGAGATGTGAGGAATCGTCTTCAATTACTCGAAGGTTCTTAATTATCGGGTTTTATCAGCCTATTCGTGATGTTGTAGCTCAATAGTCGTAAAACTCTTTTTGTATGTCTCAGTAACTAAGTTTCCTCTCTGTCTTTCAAAGGTTGGCTGTAAGAGATCCTCACGACTGTGAAAAAGAGAATATATCAAAACCATAAATAAATAGTTTTTATCCAATAATGAGGTTTTTAATTTAACTAATGTTTTTTTTTCTTAATAACATCAGTTCACTTATGTATAGGGACGAAATCTAGTACAGCGGCAAATACAGACGTTTCTCTTACTAAAATCGAGATTGAAGTAGGTACATAGGTTGGGGTAAAGGAATAGAAATTAGACAGCTGGCAGCACATTTCCAATTAGTTTAAGCGTGATAGTCTTTTTAAATAGTATTTACATACCTACAGCAAGATTTTCTACACGTAAGCCAACGTTTTCCTTCTAATTCAGTTTCGTAAGAACGCAGATGAGTAAACATAAAAGGTGGGGCAGTAAAACAAAGTTTAAACCTGTATGTCGCTCCTGCAAATGCTTCTGGGCTCAGGGCTCCACTCAGAAGTGGAAACAAACTTTGTGCATATAAAACGTGATAAAGCCATACATCAGAGAGCGCCAGGACAATTTTCCACGCCACATAAATCCATTGTGGAAGTAGACAAGTTAATATGAGATTTCATATCAGCGGGAACAACGAAGACGCAGTTCTAATGAATAAATAAATTGCTCGCGTCTACACTCAATCTTAGTTTAAAATAAAATTATGCGGGAATTTGCATAAAAGATGGCACATTACTAACGAGCTTGGGTATGGGAGATGGCGAAACGACGTATTTAACTTCATACTCAGCTTCTCCGAATTACGTTTGAAATGTACCTAAAAGTATACATTTTATATATACGTATATGGCATACTACATTAGAAGAAAATGTAGCAAGTATTTTTTATTGTTATACGTAGCTTGTAAAAATAAGACCATCAATCTAGTGTACCGAACTGATCACCTGAAAATTGAAGGGATGACTTTGATAAAAACTTTAGCTACTCTATTTTACTTGGGGACTGAAAAAACAAGTTCAGTTACTTTTATGGTGTCAATTCTTGCTGACGTAATTTTTCTGATGTCATTAATAAAAAGTTGTCTGGCTAACTACGTAACTTCATTGTAAATGTTTGCCTGTTACATCTCCACGCAGAAATTAGTTTGCCTATTCCAATTTACTATTATGTAGAAACTTAAAAATAACGTAGGTAGTTCAGATATTGAAAAAATATATGAAAATTAAACAGAACAGCATTGGTAGGGAATCTTGTCAATTACGAAGACTTTAATACTATTATATTTGTACACATTTGCGCAAACCAACTAATTAACCACTTTTGTCTAATTTTGATTAGCTCAAGAACAGCTGTTTCGCATTAAAAGACAATAAACACTTCGCTGACTAAGTGGTTTTTAACAGGCTTATAATTGCAGGAGTATTTTAGCTCGTTAAAACAGGTTTTATGGTTTCTCCAGTAATAAAACTAGAATATGTTTGGAGCCTGCGTTTGTGCATGAGGAAATGTGAAGTTCATATTTTAATATGAGTGCACTGGATGAATATAAATAACGCAGCCGCCTGTGACCGAGCGCGCGTCGAATGTTCAAACATAATTTGGTTTTATTACTAGTGAATTTAATTTGAAATTATAAGCGGTTTATGTTCTTATGACGTAGCTTTTAAGATTTATACATACACAAACATCACAGCCAGTCACAATTATACCTCTTAACTTATTATCAAACCGCGTTTAGAAAGGGATTGAGCACATATGTCATTTTTGAACTAAATGCATGATATGACATTGTCAGTGGTAGAGTATGCAGAAAAAGTAAATTGTTATTTTGGTACAATGAATTTCTAAAGCATGGAAAAAATATCAAATTATGTAGCGTTTTACTATTGATTTTCGTTACCATTAAGAGATAATATTTCAGATCAAATAGAGTTACTTTCTTAAACCTGTAGCGTTTTTAAAGTACTTTTTTATTTTTTTATTTATGTATTTTTAAACAGGCACGGCAATTTGATAAAGCGAAATAATGTGGTTACTGACAGATTTGTCAGATATGATATTACAAGTTTTTAATAAAAAAAAATACAGTATTTACCGAGAATAGAGTTTAAATATGCAAATCATATTCAGCTATTAATTCTTTTATCTATAAGGGTCTGCACTTATAAGGATATCACATATTGGTTTATAATTATATTTCTAATCTGATAATACAAACGTGATGTATGTACAATATTTCAATTCTTACACGTGGACAACGTATACACATAAAATAAATTTAATAAACAACATCAGCTCAACCGCATTAAATTTTCAGTTTCGTCAACGTCCGTGTGGTGTCGGATTTAGAATAACACCTTTCCTCTCCATTTCATCCGTGGATGTCGTAAGAGGTGACTAAGGAAATAGGTCAAGGTTTATTTTAGGTGACAGGCCAGCAACCTGTCACTATTATACTTGCCAACTCAAAACCTAAAAAATATGCTAGCTGACCACGAAACGTGAAATAGTCGTGGTTCTGTCTATGTAGCGTTTTGTGTGCTCTGGCTACCCCATTTGGTAATACAATTGTGTTGTATGTATGTATAATATCTTAATCTTTAGGATTTACACATGGACAATGTAAACAAACAAAAATAATAAACAACAACATTAAATTTTCCGTTTTGTCAGGGATGAAAGCAGTGGTCAGCATTATAATTCTAGAGTTGGTTGTAACCTGTACAAAGCTAAGTGCACCATCAGCTCTTGCTAATGCGATTGTCGCTGCTCTGAGCGACGGGACATTTAATTGGACTGGCCTGCTTCGTAGTTAAGTCATAATGGAAATAGGTAGGTATAGAGAAAAAATAATAAAAACAAATAGAATGAGGGCGCTACTTTAAATATTGTAATAGCACCTTTCCATGTTTTCAGTGGATGTTGTAAGAAGCGACTAAGGAAATAGGATTTATTATAAATAAGATCTGTATGTACTACCCATGTAAAGCATGAATAAAAAATATGAATATGAATAGGATTAGGTATGTTTTAGGCGACAGGCTAGCAACCAGTCACAATATGTATTTCTTTCAGCCATGTTTTGTGTCTGAACCTAACATTACGCTTCATTTAATTAAGAAACAGGTGCTCTGCGTACCCCACTATAGAAATACAGGCATGATATATTTGTGTGTGCATTTAAGTATCATAAGTATACATACATAACATACAGTCACGCCTCTTTCTCATAGGCAGAGAGAGACCACTTTGTTCCATTTGCTACGATTACCAAAAAAACCCTTTTGCTTCACTCACATTCATTAACCTCTTCATTGATGTTTGTCGGTCATCACAATAAGCATCTACTAATCTAGGTAAATCGATGTTTAACAGTCAATCCAAATATTAAATCTATTTAAGTAGGTACATGAATGTGCCATTTTTTTATCCTTAGTAAGCTAAACCGCCTCTTTAGTTTTCAGGAATTTCATAAAATTTTGCATATTTTTACATTTTTTCGCATTTTTTGTGAAGAAGTTATAGGACGAAAATAGGCACACTCAAGACTTTTGGCCAAGAGAGTTTATGAATAAAGCTGTTTACCAACAAGAAAGTTTCTTAAACGCAACAGACGTTTCAACAGATCTCTGGCCAATATTAATAGCCTGGAGTTGTTGGAAACGAACCCGCACAAAATGGAAGGGAACACAAACTTGATTAAATTCGGGTCAATACGAACGCGGCAAGAGGAAGCGGCGAACGGAAAGGTTATCGTTACGAAAAAATGGGCTACGCCGAATTAAAAGGGCTTGAACAGCAAAACAAATTAATAACAGGCGGGGGTTCCTACGTGAAACGTTATATCCGTTTGTAATCATTACGCTGTGTGGGTACCTCATTAATATTAGGTACCAAGGAATGGAGGGTCTCGACTTTTAGGCACTAAATACATACCTATATGTACATTTCAAACATCACGCCTGTATAGTCAAACGGAGTAGGCAGGGTACACGAAACGTAAACGTAACGAAACGAAATTAGCAGCGTTGTTGTTGAATGATTAGATTCCATACTCAAAGGGTTACGGTTAAGTTACAAAATTATAAAACAATAATTTTAAACAAAAAAAAACCGACTTCAAATCTATACTAATATAATAAAGCTGAAGAGTTTGTTTGTTTGTTTGAACGCGCTAATCTCAGAAACTACTGGTGCGAATTGAAAAATAATTTTTGTGTTGGATAGACCATTTATCAAGGAAGGCTTTAAGCTATATAACATCACGCTGCGACCAATAGGACCGAAGAAACAGTGGAAAATGTAGGAAAAACGGGGGAAATTTGTCACTATTCCACGCGGACGGAGTCGCGGGCACAGCTAGTTAGCAATATTTTGAAAGTATTCTGTTTACTGAATGTAAAATCTTGACTTCATCAACAAATTACCGAAAACGCCATACATCTCCATATAAAATTTGAAGAGTTCCCTCGATTTCTCCAAGATTCCATCATCAGATCCTGGTGTCGTGCAAATGGGACCAATTTCGAGTTATACCCTTTCGATTAAAAAAAAAATTTTGAAAATCGGTCCACGGGTTTTCGAGTTATCGAGTAACATACACACAAAAAAAAAAAAAAAAAAAAAAAAATAAAAATAAAAAAAAATAAAATTAGGTCGAATTGAGAACCTCCTCCTTTTTGAAGTCGGTTAAAAATACGTTAGCTTAGCAAACGCTTTCGTAAACATCTTGAAACAGGTTACGTGTCACCGCGTCTACAATTTCTTGTAATAACTAGTAAATCGTGACCACTATTATCAATAAAATATGTGAAACGTGCATGAATTATTTATACCAGGAATACTGCACGCGGGCCGTCATAAACGCAAGCTTTAGTACCAAGCAGTAAAAAGAATATTCTGCTGACAGTGCTTGCTGACGCTGTGTTAGCGTTTAGATTTCCACCTAGAACGAAAATTTCATGAACCTGTGAATAAGTAGGTACCATCGCAAACAGGGCTTGTTGAGCCACTTACCTATGTTTGTAACTTGGTCGTGTAATACTAATCCAATAGCTGACAACTAGTCCGTCACATCGATCATTGATTGCGAACAGTGGCAAGTGGCTCAACAATCCCTGTTCGCGATGGTACCTACTCCATTTATGAACGAAGATAAAAGTAAACAAATTCAAGTGAAGAGTGCACTTTTTAAAAACCAAGCAGATTTCATACCCGTCAGCAAGAAATCGAAAACTGGGTCGGAAGCGGCAAAAACGTCCATTAGCGAACAAGAGAAAGTAACGAAAGATCAACAAAATATTGAATTACACGCTAATAATATCCGGAGAAAACTCTGAATCTCGAACGTGGGAACCTTCCGGGAAACCTCTTTTGCATTTTTCAGACCCGTTTCTCGACAAACCGCTGTGCAAATATACGGTAAGCAGCTGCTTTCGGACGAGTACAATTGCAAGCGGGAGTATGGAGGAAACGAATGTGGTACGTGACTGCCAGTGCCGCCGGTACATCACATGCATCCGTTGAACTGCCTGGGCTGCAGTACTGAGATTTACAGTACAAAATATATTACTGGTACCGAACAGAGACTTTTGTTAACCTCATTAAGAATTATGTGTGTTCGGTCGGGATGGAATGACACTTCTCCATTTCTTCCGAGGATGTCGTAAGAGGCGACTTAGGAAACATGTCAAGGTGAATAGGCAACAGGCTAGCAACCTGCGATTATTATATCTCTTCCATCTATTTTTAAACCTAAAAATATGCTAGAAGTTGCTGCAAAACCTGAGATTGTCATGGTTTTGTCGATGTCATGTTTTGTGTACTCTGTTTACCTCATTTGGGAACACAGGCGTGATTGTATACATATTTTACGTATGTATTAAAAATTGGGGATTATTTAGACTTATGCCATTCGTGAGCAATACTTTCAAAAGTTCTCCATTCGCGACTGAGACATCTATTCACGATCCATCACTTTTTCGTCCTCGAACGTATCTCGCTGTAAATATCTTGGAAAATTGTTTGTAGGTAAGGTAGGTAAAGCTAAAGCTTAATAACTAAAACTATGTTCAATGCGCACGACTAACTAATATTATTTCGGTTCAGGAACATTCCAGAACAACGAGGTTTCGTAGATGCTTTAGGTTCATTGGATTACCTATCGGATGGTGTGTTCTATTCAGTTCAGACGGTAACAAAGCCACTGCAATACATAAACTGGTTCAGATAATTATTAAATCGACCACAATTTATCACTACGCTAAGAACAATAGACACGAAACTTTTTGCTTAGGTATTTAATATTCAAGGCTTATAAATAATTATATTTTAATCATATTTTTATATCGGGCTGTTTTCATTTCGTCAAAAGTTTCTGGGAAAAAGAGGCAATGGCTTTTGTGATGCTTTGTGTAAACCGAGACTATTGTGATTGTAATAAAAGTTGAGGATATGTTCCCTCAAAAGTAAAATTTATGCGCATTACTTGGGACTTGGTAAAGAAACTGAGAACGGAGTTAAGTTTCATTCTAACGTGAACGATCGTAAGAACGTAACTGTATCTTATACAGCTGCATATCAATACGCAATGCTATGTGAATTATAGGATCAAATAACTTTGTTTACAACACGAGTCTTCAAACCGTGTGTAATTATTATCCTCTTGAAACCCAGGAAAATAAAGAAACGGTAGATCCATGAGGTCGATCACGACATGTAAATTACAACAGAACTGACACAGCGGTGAAATATAAAAACAAAGCACCTGAAGATCCAGGTAACAATACTTACTCTTCGTGACGTAGCGTAATTTGCTACCTGGTTCCTAGGCACCAAAGGAAAGTACATAGTAACAGACAGAAAGCATTTTCTGTGCAAAATAAATAAACATGATTCTTGTACCTTGACGATTTATTAGGAACAGTCGTCTAGTGCACCCCTTTTTTCTGCTTAAAAGGATTTCTAACTAAGTAACTTCACATTTATACCCGTTAACTCATCAAAAACAATAATATATTTTACTAGATATTTACGGTCTCGATAGTATTCAATTACATTCTAAATGTGACAATTACCTTGTCTTCCTCTAAACCTACACCCGCTGTCTTCGTAAACTACAAATAGAATCACTTGATGGCGAGCCTTCGCATCTGTGGAGGACTGTTGTTTTTATTTACATAACAATTTATGCTAAACATCTGATATATTTGGGTTCAAACGATCGGCCCAAAGACATTTGTATGTAAACCAGAATGTCACGTGTCGTGCCATTCCTGTTGACCTTTCCCTTTTGATTTATCCATAAAGGAACCGAATCCCAACATTTTATTTATAGGCACTAGATCTTGTTGTACCACGAATATTCTGGATTTTTTGACAAGTCAATTTGTGCACAATGTATTTAGGTCGGATACGAGTTTGAATAAAAGTTTTATACAAGAAAATAATAGGTATCTACACAAAAAAAGTAGTACATAGTTACAAATATTTATTGCTGGTGAACATTGCGAGAATTCACACAATGTTAGTTGGTATAATTAACTTTCTCACTCATAAAATAATTTCCAATCATAATCTGAATTAAGTAGCACCGTTTAACTTGAAGTTTGACTAAAAGTAGATATTTAACTACCGCGAGCTCCGCTGAATATAACTTATGTAGATCGTCATAAGCATGTTTCAAAAAGCGTCCGTCACGATCCCTGCTGAAAGACGTGCACAAAAGAATACTATTACAAAGAACGTCTGCAAAGAGAGGGCATTAATGACAGAAAAAATACGAAATCCAACTTAAACACAGAAGCCCACCGGCAAAAGTCAAGCCGGCTGTGCCGTGGCTTTGCTCATTAATAATGTTTTTTTCGAAGTTCATTCGCTTTGTCAAATATGCCCGGTACTTAACTGTAATATACTGCGAAACTTTGTGGCAGACCTTTGATTATTTGGTTTTGTTTTTGTACGATAAAGCTACATACGTTTTCTTAGAAAGGAAAATTGTAATAGGTAAGTATTTCCTTCCAACTAAGGCTTTATTTCTCCTTATGAGTTAAAAAATACCTACTTGTTTTGCTTAGAATTGATTAATGATTAAGTACCTATTATTGTTTAGGCCGATGCAACTAAACAATAGTGTAACTATTTCCTGTTTTGTCTAAGATTAGACTTTTCACGGACAAATTTTTGTTTTTTTTTTCTCAGTAATCTAAAGGTTAAACTGGAAATATTTTTTGCAATAACACTTATTACTGTTTGTTATAATGTTCTCAATAAAAACGGTAGCACTATTAGCGGTGACGCCTTGGGTTTCCTTACTTCAAAATGAGTAAAAATTTGACCGTTAATATTTAATGTTATATGAATTGGAGTACCTATAGGTAGATGTAGTCTTGAAATAAGTGACTCCAACTCGCTCGACTTATTCTGAAAAAAAGATATATTTTCCTTTAGTTTAATCAGCTATTAGTCTTGTAAAATTTAGTTACAATAAATTTGTTTACTTTTTTAGAAATAACTTTACACGAGACTAGATTGTCTGAAAGCGCCATCTATTGTTAGCTTCACGATATACAAGCGCTACTAGTACGCTGCTAAAGCACGTCGAAGGGAAAAGTTTCATTTCCATTTTCTCCGCAACTGTCAGGCTTTCCGAGGCTTATTTCATTCCACGAAAATACTATAGGGGTCGCTATCGAGATAATAAATATTATTTGGCATTAAGAAAGTAGAGACAGTAATTTCTAGTTTTAAGGCCTTATCAAATTGATTCCTTATCGTTTACCCTTCATTATTATCCGTTCAATTTAGAATTTAATGTCTGTTATTGGTCTCAGTATTGATTTTTCAATAGAGTAAAAGAATTGCCTTCATGTTGTTTTTTAATCAAAAGATGCATTTAAATCCAACGAATCAATGAACTGTCAAGGCTAAACTAATAATTGGTGTAACGCGATTCAGAATAAATAAAAATTTTTGCATCTTCGGCTTTGGTTTAGTCAAGTACTGCACGAAATCAACACGTATGTTGATATAATTGTAGCCAAATGTGTCACGGGGCTAAAGAATGATCCCGAATGCACCTCTTGTAATGAAGTGCATCGAGCTATTTCTATCTACAAAGCAGCAGTCGTTTCATGCCGTGGCATAATTTAACAAGTACTAGAGATAATATCTACTATCACTGCGTTTATTGTGTTCTAAAGCAACAATTCTAAAATAAGTTTGAAAATATAGTCAGTATTGGACATGATAGAATCCGAACTATGTTACTCAGAAGCTATTGGTTGTCGTTAATAGTGATTAGTTTTTCTACATTTGGAAGAGGACAAAAAATCTTAGGTGAGTGCGTACGAGTGGAATAAACTTTATTAAGTGAAGATAATTTGATTATTTTGATGATCAGTTGTGCTAAACATCTGATGATAAATTCGATATAGGAGCAATATGCGATGATGGTGATTTCTTACTGGAAGCAGCTTTCAACGCAGCACTAGAATCTGTTTCTAGTGAGGAAGATCCTTATGAAGCTTCTATACAGCGGACAACTCCGGGGGATGTATTAGAGGCCCATGTAGCTATGTGTTCAGTTTTAGAGGTAAACAATAACATATCCTTTTTTCAATCAAACAACAAAAATCTAATTAATAAAATTCCTGGAAACTTCTAGGAAAATGTTTTCGGAGTTTTTGGACCCTCGAGTATAAATGCAATAAGACATGTCCAGTCTATAGCTGATTTTGTGGAAGTGCCACAAATATTAGTCGAAACAGTTGTAAACCAGAATCGTAATTGGTCAGTAATCAATTTGTATCCACACCACGTCGCATATTCGCAAGTAAGTCAACTTCAAGACTTTTATCGACTTCAGCAAAATGGTAAAAAGTTTTGAGAGCTTTTAATGTATGTCCTACAGGTGTTCGCCGACATTATTGGGAACAAGGGTTGGGAGGAATTCACACTGATTTATGAAGGCGCCGAACTTTTACCATTTTTCGATAGCATACTTGCTTTACAAGATCTGGAAACAGGAAAAGATTTTCTAATGAGCATAATTCAATTACCGGATGGTGGTGATTATAGGTAATGAACTACTTAGGTTCCTATCTTTTAATTTTTTATCGTAATTGCCATCATACTAATAGGCATTCTATTTTACCATTGCAGGTCACATTTGCAAACAATAAAAAAATCTGGGTCAGTGAATTTTTTGATAAACTGCAGGAGAGAAACACTGCCCGATTTGTTATTGCAAGCTCAACAAGTTGGAATAATGTCTGATGAGCACAGCTACATTATAATGAATCCTGATTTTCAAACTATTGACATAGATCCTTTTAAACATGGCGGTGCAAATATAATAGGTGAAATCAATGTACTGAGTTATAACTCTTCATTTTCATGTATTTATTCCCTTTGTAACATCTGCTGACGGAGTCGTTGTGCTAGAAATGTGTACATTTTGTTTAACATGTTGGAGAAGCTATCGCAGATCATCGATCAATTATATTCGATGTATTATAAAATGACATGTAATAATTAAAATATTACCAATAAATGAGTATGAGTATGAGTATGAGTATCGTTATCGCGGAGAACAGCTATCTTAATGATCAGCAATAGCTTCTCCAATGACTTAAGTAGTAGATGTGGCTGACATCAAGCATTGTTATTTAATTAATCCATGCCACAAGTGGTACATGGCACTGATTTACAACTCTAGCTAAATCATTTATTTATTTATTTTATTTATTTACACACTCTTACAACTATTTTTCCAGGACTATTTAGCTTAATCAACAGTCAGGCTCTACCGTGTTGATTTTGTGAAATTTTACACCCACGTTATTTTTTTTATCTACTGTCTCAATATAATCTTGATACAGTAAAACATACAGTTCATACACCAAAACTCTTCAATATATTTCAGGAGTTCGGTTCTTTGATCCTGGTTCAGAAAAAGTAAAAAACTATATAAAATCTATAAATGAAAAAGTTGCTGAATTGACTAAAGAGCAAATTACCGACAAATTAACGGAAAACGGATTAACTCTAAACTTGGCTCTGCTCTATGACGCAGTAGTTGTTTATGTGGCTGGTATAAAATCACTAGCTCTTGAAGATGGTTCCAATGTAACATGTGAAGGTGATCAGAGTTGGAACTATGGATCTAGTCTCCTCAATACTATAAAATCGGTAAGTACAATTACAAAATAATGTATAAATGGATCAAACATTCATGAGAGAAATATATTTTGATTTGTTTTTATAGCTAGAAGAAGAGGGTCTAACTGGACTTATTAAATTTGATGACGATGGATTTCGGTCTGATTTTGAATTAGAGGTACTTGAAGTCATGCCACATGGTTTTGAAAAGGTTTGGATTGAACGTTTAACATGATAACTATTAACTGCCCACAATCAATATCAATACTATTCAAATTTCGAACATTTACAAAAAAAAAGAAATTAAATTAAGTATTTAAAATTTGGAAGACGCGGTCAGTGCAGCTGGTGAGACGAGATTTTTTGTATTTCCACCATTTAGTCATTTTTTTTTACCTAACTTTGTCGCTTATCTTCAAATATTTTTCATTTTTTTTATATGTATGAGACTGTAGGTACATTATCGAGCTTTTAAACATCCATGATTCTTTATGAAATTCACTCTACGGATGCATTTACACACACTCGTATATTAATGCATGATATTATGCAGAAGTGACCTAAATAACTATGAAATAACGGAATACATGTTTTTTTGACATTTACTTGTTTTTTATTGCATTGAAGATAGGCTCATGGACTGGCGAGGATGGTTACGAAGAAAGCCGGATAATTATTCCACCAGCAGAGGAAGAAGGTTCAGAATCTATGAAAGGGAAACATTTTATTATTTTAACAGCCCTAGTAAGTATTCATAGACTGTCAAGAACGGCTGACAACATATTATACAATCACACCCATGTTCCCAAATGGGGTAGGCAGAGCACACGAAACGTGACATAGATAAACCTATTTCACGGTTCGAAGCCACAGAACAGTTTCAAAACAGGTGGGATGAGGTAGTATTGTAACATCTGTATAATGTTCTTGCAAATAAAATAACATTTTAAATTGCTAGACGTGGCACTGAATTTTTGAATTCATGTGCTCTGCCTACCCCTTTTGGGAATACAGGCGTGAGAATATGTATGTATGTGTAATAAAATAACATTTCATTTCAATATAATAGTGACAGGTTGCTAGCCGAACTAAATCTATTTCCTTAGTCGTCCTTTATGATATCCACGGAAGAAATGGAGAAGACACTACACAGAATGACACTACACAGGACAGGACAGGAAGAATAACTGACATAGATTTCGTATATTTTGTTTGTTAGTTTTAAATAAAGACTTTTGAAATCAATTTTAAGTTGGATACAGTCAAAAATTACAAGTTTAAAGAAAGCATTGTTTGTGAATAAAACGAAAAAACTTATTAGGTATACTTACGACCAATAACAGTTCTATGTATCTTTCAGAGCCCCCCATATGGAATGCTAAAGGAGTCATCAGTGAAACTAGAAGGAAACGACAGATACGAAGGATTCGGAATCGAGCTTATCGAAGAATTGGCGAAAATGAACGAATTCAATTACACCTTTGACATCCAGCCTGACGGCGTGTATGGGTCATTGGACAAGAAAACCGGCAAATGGAACGGCATGATGGAAAAAGTTATGGACGGCGTAAGATAGTTTAGTTACATTACAATCTTTGCGAAAATTGCTTTGTTTGTGCCATTGATTACTGAAAATGACTAAAGTTCTTAAATTTTACTTAAGGGAGTGCGTAATTTACCACTAAATTTGATATAAAAAATGATGTTCCCGAGGGAAAACAAAAATATAGTTTGCTTGATAGATCGATATCAATCGATGATAGATCGATATCGATCGATCCTTACTGATATTATAAGTCAGAAAGTGAGTTTCTTTGTTTGTTCCGCTTTCACGCCGTAACTACTGAACCGATTGCTTTGAAATTTTGCAGACATAAAGATAGAAGTTTGGATTAAATAATAGGGTACTTTTTATCCCGGAAAAAAATGATATTACCGAGGGAAAACCAAAATAACCGAGTTCCATGCGGGCGAAGCCGCGGGCGGAAAGCCAGTGATTGATAAGACATAAAAATCTTAAAGATTTACATTTTTAAAGTGCATACCTTTACTCTCATTATTATTACTTAACTAAAAAGAATCGTCAAGATAGTTTCTATTGTTTAAATACCTACCATAAAAAGTAATGTCTATACCAATATTTTTTTATTTATTGCAGAGAGTAGATTTTGCGATCACTGACTTGACAATAACATCGGCAAGACAAAAAGCCGTCGATTTTACGAGCCCATTCATGAATCTGGGAATCACTATCCTGTACAAGAAGCCAACAAAGCAACCGCCGGACTTGTTCTCCTTTATTTCTCCATTCTCTCTAGAGGTACGTGTATACAGTATTCCCAAGAAAATAAGTCACAGCGGCTGTTACCGTCTGCGCCGAGAAGCGCAGAACGAGATCCGAGAGTAGCTGAACGAGTAATTTATGTATAATTGAACTTTATTTACAAACGCTCTAGGCACAATTTTGCTTGCTATGCATTCTCGCTTACACACTTTAGTTCGGCCACTCGACGCATTTGGCGCTGGGGTGCTAGACATCTGTCATGAGTCATCTGTCTGAGACATCAATCAATAACCAATCACAACGCAAGTGTTCAGCGCGCGAAAAAATCTCTTTTATCATTGGTAGATCAAAGTTTCCCGCGCCACAAAACTGGTTTATTGCGCAGGTACATCGTGGAGCATTCTTTGTTTGGAATACTGTACTACTTATTATCAGCAATAAATAATTGAGGCAACAGCGTATGATAACCATTGGCACTTTGATCGTCTCGATATCTTAAACTGGAATGAAACGGACACAATACATTTACGTCTTTATGTCGAGGTTGGCTAGCCATGTATCGAGCCATTTTTTTGCTAAAATCGTATCAAGTTGTATGCCAAATAGCTTAACTATAACAATAAATATTTGTGTAAATTTGAAATTCTGTTGGTTGCTGATAATTACCGAGTGGCTTTAAGAAAATAGATGGACTGTAATGTCCTATCTGATTCCAGGTATGGGGTTGGTTAGCAGGAGCATACGTCGGCGTCTCACTCCTGCTGTTTTTCCTTGGAAGGATAGCTCCCGAAGAATGGCAAAACCCGTACCCGTGTATTGAAGAACCAGAGACATTGGACAATCAGTTTACAATGGCCAATTCGTTTTGGTTTACTTTAGGGAGTGTACTGACACAAGGATCCGAAATTGCTCCAATGTAACTATTTCTAATGACTCGTGTGGTGCTTTTCTTCCGTAGATTTTGTATGAACTAAGCGACTAAGGATAGGTTAAGATATATTTTAGGTGACAGGCTAGGAACCTGTCACTATTATAACCGCCAACTTGATAACCAGAGATGATTAACCATAAGATAATCCTATATCGAATTTGATATTTATCACGAGCTATTCGGTGAAGGAAAACATCGTGAGGAAACCTACACACAGCGACGAAGTAATTCAACGTTGTGTGTGAAGTTCCCAATCCGCAATGGGCCCGCGTGGGAACTATAGCTCAAGGCCTTTCATACTGAGAGGAGGCCAGTGCCCTTCAGTGGGACGTATATAGGCTGATGATGATGAAGATATCCTAGAAGTCGCCATGAAACGTGTAATAGTCATTATTTTGTCTATGTAGCGTTTCGTGTACTCTGCCTACCTCATGAGTGTGTGTGTGGTGCTGGGTCTAGAATGACATATTCCATGACTGCTATACTAGGAAAAAAAGAACTGAACGAAAAAAATAACGCTTAATTTTTTTTTTAAACTATCGGATGTGCGCCTGAATCTGAGTAGTAAAAAACTTGTTTTTTTACAAAAAAAAAAATATTTATAATCGTTCTAATGAATGAATTATTATTAAGAGGATAGGAGTCACCCCGCTTCAAACCACCTTGTCCATACAAACGTAGTCCCCTGTTTTCTCCGTGAATAATGACATTAGAGCAAAATTTTTTTTTACGTTATATTTGTATCTGTTTTGGCTATGCCCCTATGGTTTGCTTTTATCGATATTCTAAAAAATAAAAATAAAAAATAAAAAATAAATCGATAAAAACAAAACATAGGGGCATAGCCAAAACAGATACAAATATAACGTAAAAAAAAAATTTTGCTCTAATGTCATTATTCACGGAGAAAACAGGGGACTACGTTTGTATGGAGAAGCGGTTTGAAGCGGGGCGACTCCTATCCTCTTAAGTATAAACTTGTTTGTATTTTAGAGCAGTTTCTACAAGAATGGCTGGCAGTATGTGGTGGTTCTTTACTCTTATTATGGTATCTTCGTACACTGCTAACTTGGCAGCATTTCTAACAGTCGAATCTAAGTTTTATGCTATAAAAACGGTGCAGGATTTGGCAAATAATCCATACGGAATGACTTACGGTTCTAAAAGAGGAGGAGCAACGTTTAGTTTCTTCAAGGTACGTAACTACGTATTCCCTTTATCATTCGTTTTATACAACGTGTGGTGTCTGGTTTAGCCCTTAGGTGCATACGGTATCAAAAATGATACCATGTCTTTTCACCACTCTAAAATGTTTTTATTCTTTCTCGCCACCTT
>BHDV01042741.1:36773-47666 GCA_005406045.1 Adoxophyes honmai | reverse complement strand
CTGCGGGCGGCTCGCGGGGCGCCGGCGGCGCGTCGGCGGGGGCTACGGACGTACGACCGAGAGCTTGCTGGCGCTGCGGCAGGGCGCATACAGCTGACAGGTGCCGTTTTCGAAACTACAACTGTGACGAATGTGGACAGAGGGGTCATCTTAAAGACATGTGTGCTAGTGTGTGCGGAAAATACGGTCGACAAAACTACGTCAGTGACGAGTCGGACGACGACATGTTTAACATCGATGTGGCGGCACGAGGTAACAAACCATATTTTGTTAAGTTATCGATAGACAATTGCGTACTAGAGTGCGAGATGGACACAGGTAGTCGTATTTCGGCGATAAGCGAAGAGATGTACAAACAAATTTTTAACCATAAATCAATAATAGCAGATAATTTAATGTTGCGTGGTTATTCGGGCTCGCGAATCGTGTCGCGCGGTTACATTGAGGTAGATGTTTGTTTAAACGATAAAAAAGTGAAAGCGTTGCATTTGTATGTAATTAAGGGCGGCGCTCGCCCGCTGCTAGGGCGCGATTGGATGCGTGCTCTTAATATAACACAAATCAACCTCAATGCTATCGCAGACGACCCTTTCGTGAACCAACTTTGTATTGAATTCCCTGAGGTATTTAGTGATAAGTTAGGTACTTGCAAACGTACTATTCAACTACAGCTGTGTGACAAGGAACCGGTTTACGTGCGCGCGCGGCCCGTGCCGCTGGCGCTGCGCGCGCGCGTCGAACGCGAGTTAACCCGTTTGGAGGCGGACGGCTCCATCTATCGCGTGGACTATTCGGACTACGGGACGCCCATAGTTCCAGTTGTAAAATCAAATGGGGATATTCGCATATGTGGAGACTATAAAATAACAATAAACCCTAAATTAAAACGCGATTACTATCCACTTCCACGCATAGATGAGCTATTTGCTAACCTCAGCGGTGGAAAAAAATTCACTAAAATAGACCTCAGGCATGCATATGAGCAATGTTTAATTGCAGACGAGTCGCAACCCTGTACCGCAATTACTACCCACATGGGCACATTTGTATACCGCCGCACACCGTACGGGTTATCTTGCGTGCCGGAAAAATTCCAAAAGCTTATGGAGGAGATGTTACGCGGGGTGCCGGGATGTGTAGTGTTTTTGGATGACATCTGCGTCACAGGCACCAATAACGAGCATCATATTAAAAACCTAAAAGCGGTATTAGAGAGATTACGTGATATGGGCCTGACAGTAAAATTAAAGAAGTGTAGTTTTTTGCAGGACAGTGTTAAATATTTGGGATTTATTATTAATAAAGAGGGATTAAGGCCAGACCCGTGTAAACTTGAAGCCATTTCCAGCGCGCCTCAACCAGAAAACGTTTCACAGCTAAAGAGTTTCCTAGGTATGCTAAATTATTATAGTCGTTTTATTACGAACTTAAGCACATTACTTCACCCTTTATACAATTTACTTAAGAAGGACAGTGACTGGAAATGGGACCCCAAGTGTGAACGAGCGTTTTTAGAAGCGAAACGAGCCCTCCTGAGCGATCGGGTTTTAGCGCACTATGAGGAGGGGCGCGAGCTGGTGCTGTCGGTGGACAGCAGCGCGTACGGGCTGGGCGCCGTGCTGGCGCACCGCTACGCCGGCGGCGGCGAGCGGCCCGTCAGCTGCGTGTCGCGCACGCTAAGCGCGCCCGAGCGCAACTACAGCCAGCTCGACAAGGAGGCGCTCGCCATCCTGTACGGGGTCACCAAGCACCACCAGTACCTCTTCGGGAGGCGGTTCACGCTGCGCACCGACCACCAGCCCCTAGCATTTATTTTTGGGGACAAGGGGGGTATCCCGCAGACGGCGGCGAGTCGCCTGCAACGTTGGGCGGCCCGCCTGGCCGCATACGATTTTAAAATAGAATTCGTCAGATCGGCGGACAATGGTCCGGCTGATGCGTTGTCGCGTCTACCCTTACCTCAGGAGGGGTCCTGCTCGCAAACTGTAGATTATTTACATTTAGTGGAAGAGTACCTACCGGTATCATTTAGGGACATAGCGAAAGAAACTGAACGAGACCCGCTGTTGTGTAAAGTTAAGGGCTACGTTCTGTTCGGTTGGCCGTTGTCGGGGTCGGGATGCGATGGGGAAAAATCGTATTGGGATAGAAAACACGAACTAATGGTCGATCAGGGTTGTGTTATTTATAAATATAGAATAGTCGTTCCGGTCAGTTTACGTAAATCTATATTAGAAGAAATTCACCAGGGACACTTAGGGATGAATAAAATGAAAAATTTGTCCCGAAGTTACGTGTACTGGCCGAGCTTAGACCGCGATATCGAGGAGATGTGCCGCGCGTGCGACGCGTGCCGCGCCGTGCGGGACGCGCCGCCGCGCGCGCCGCTGCACCCGTGGGAGTTCCCGCTGCACCCGTGGCAGCGCCTGCACGCGGATTTCGCGGACTGCGCAGGCGTTCGGTACCTTATCATCGTAGACTCGCATTCAAAATGGATTGAGGCAGTGGCTATGAAAGGTACAGACGCAAAATCGACCATTAGTGTATTCAGAACCGTTTTTGCACGTTTCGGATTACCATCGCAGCTTGTCACCGACAACGGGCCCCCATTTTCGTCCCAGGAATTCGAGACCTTTTGCAAAAATAATTCTATTAAACATGTGACCTCGGCTCCTTATAGACCTCAAGGCAACGGGGCCGCTGAGAATTCAGTCAGAACCATTAAAAAATGTCTAAAACGCGCATTACACGAAGGGGAGGACGCTAATACCGCGCTCAGTAAATTCCTGTTGCAATACCGAAACTGCGAAC
This sequence comes from Adoxophyes honmai, assembly GCA_005406045.1. NCBI lineage: Eukaryota > Metazoa > Arthropoda > Insecta > Lepidoptera > Tortricidae > Adoxophyes > Adoxophyes honmai. The sequence continues at coordinate 44,855 of BHDV01042741.1, read as the reverse complement.
ATGCGACCACGGGCGTGTCGCCGGCAGTCGCGCTGCAGGGGCGGCGCCTGCGCAGCCGGCTGGACGCGCTGCGCCCCGACGTGGCGGCCGTCGTGCGCGCCGCGCAGGAGCGCAAGGTCGCGCGCTCGCCGGGCACAGAGCGCCGGTTCAGAGTGGGGGACGCGGTGTTGGCTCGCGATTATTCAGTAAGGGGAGACAAATGGGCCGAAGGAAGGGTGGTTAAAGTGACGGGGCCCGTTTCCTACAAAGTAGAAGTGGGGCAAGGAACTGAGTGGCGCCGGCACGTAGATCAAATTGTTCCTGCTGTCGGTAAAAATAGGTACTCCTTGTCTAGATTGGGTAATGAGTTAAGCGGAACTAAAAAACACGAAGAGGTCAATAAGGAGGCTGAGGGTGAGGCTTTCGAGGATGCATGCGACGAGGCGGACGCTGACACGCAGGAGCCTTTTGAGTCGCCGCACGCGCCCGCGCCGGGGTCGGGCGCGCCGCGGCCGCCGCCCTCGCCAGCGCCCGCGCCGTCGAGCCCCTCGGCTCGGGCACTGCGTGCCGTTAATCGAGCCAAACGTACGTTGCTACATTGGTTACAATAATATGACTTAGTTGATAGCTTAGAAGGGAGAAGTGTGACGTAACTACCTTCTATTATGTTGATATTACTTTCTAGGTGGCGGGTAGTTGTAAGCTTATATTAATAAACCAGTCAGTCGCTCAACTCCGCCTTTCATTGACGTCTCAACTCGAAGACCTGCAAACAATTCTCGAGGAAGAAAAGACAACAGAAGAACCTACAAGTATGGCAGAAGAATTAAATTTTATAGAAAAACCTGGTTTAACTAAGATCCTCAGATCCTCATTTTATTAAACGAGAACAGGCCATATACGAGTTCACAAGATCCGTATATACCCATAAACACACAAAAACATAAATTTCGTTTATAGCTAATGTTTTGCGATTGTTAAAATTCTATTTTTGAAGTTTATATTTTATTGACTAATTATTTTAGAACATATTTTTTTAGTGCTTGCTCCATGGAGTATCAAAAATGATACAAAGTGTTTTCGTAAAAAACAATATATAAAAAAATGATTACGATTTTTTTTACTATTTTTCCTGGCATTCACCCATATTTCCCAACCACATATATTTTTTTCGTAAAAAAAAATTAAATCATGCACCTAAGGGTTAGAGTTACACCACTCCATTTCTTCCGTGGATGTCGTAGGAGGCGACTAAGGAAATAGGTTAAGGTACATTTTAGGCGACAGGCTAGCAACCTGTCATTTTTTATACCTAGAAACTCGGAACCTAAAAAAATATATGCTAGAATACTTATTCTATGACCACTTGGCCACGAATCGTGAAATAGTCACGGTTTTGTCTATGTAGCGTTTCGTATGCTCTGCCTACCCCAGTTGGGGATACAGGCGTGATGTATGTATGTATGTATTAATTTTATAGAATAATGTCTCGAGTCTTAGTGTGATAGAGGACTTCTTTGCGTATCGGCAGAAGACTTGACATAATGATTTAATGATAATGCGCCAGTTATTTACGTTTACTTGTTCACAGGAATCCGATAATTTATTATACCAAAAGATGTATAAATACATGGATGACCACGACGAACTACAAACATCTTCGAATGACGAAGGTTTAGCCAGGTATTTTTTTCATTTATCAAACTCGTAAAAATCTATCATTATACCTAGCAATCCTAGCATAGGTAATATTACAATATGCCTAAGTCTATGTATCTGTAGAGTGCCGTCCATTTCGTTCTGTCGTTAGGTCCTATTGTGTCGCTGTTATTTATTGCTAAAACTGCAGTTAATAGTTGGTTATCTTCCAGAGTTAAATCAGACGATGAAAATTATGCATTTTTGATGGAATCTACGTCGATTGAATACATGGTAGAACGAAACTGTGAAGTAGCACAAGTAGGTGGTCTTTTGGACAGCAAAGGTTATGGTATCGCCATGAAAAAAAGTACGTATTTCTAAAAAAGTTTAACTTAAAATCTTAAAAATGAATAGTCACGAGCCTGGCTTCATTGTAGATATCTGAATTTATACAGTAAAGCAAAAGGAAAATTATTACTTGACGGATTATTATTATTATTATGACGGCCGGAGAGCCCAGCGGTTAGAGAACCTGACTGTGAAGCTTGAGGTCCCGGGTTCGATCCCCGGTCGGGGCAGATGTTTGTATGATGAATACGAATGTTTGCTTTCGAGTCTTGGATGTTTATCTATATATAAGTATGTTTATCCGTTGTCTAGTACCCATAACACAGGCATTAAATTGCCTACTTTGGGACTAGGTGATTGGTGTAAGAATTGTCCAGTGATATAAGTGATATAATAATACTTCATAAAGCCCACAATATCCCCTTAAAAAAAAATCTGCCACATCATTTCATGATCGTTCGATTTATTGCTAGTTGCTTGTCATTCTTGACTAAGTAAAATTTTAGTAATAATTTTGTTTCTATTTTTTTTTGCTAGACAGTCCATATCGCCAACCAATGAGTGAATCAATTCTACAGCTTCAAGAAGAGGGCAAATTGACAAGAATAAAGGATAAATGGTGGAAAGAAAAGCGAGGCGGTGGAGCTTGTGCAGTCAGTTTTATTTATACAAAAGATTAAGTAGTAGTTTAAGATTAACTTGCATTACAAAACCTACTTTTATCTAAAAACCCGCAAGAAAACAGTAAAAAATTTACTACTTGATCAACCGAATTAACTCATGCACTTGAAATCCTGGACATTTAACCTCCAATTTTCATTTTGACGCTGCACTTTCTCAACCTTGTATCTCATTGCATTACATAATTTGAAGAATAATATTTTGTCGTAGTGGTCGTTATCAAACAAACAAAATAAAATGTAGTCCCCGGTATCTAACTTGGCAAGGTTTTAAATAGTAGGGGTAAGCACCGCGCCGCTTTTTCATGGTAAAGCGATGCGCAATCTCACCACCACCACTTACAACCTTGGGAAGTGAGACGCCGGGGACAGTAAGAGGTTGAGTATACAGCGGTGATATTTACCCAGGATGACGATGCCGGGAGTGGGGAAGCCCAGCCCCTGGTGTTAGCCAACGTGGGTGGTGTCTTCATAGTCCTCGCCGCCGGCTCGGGGCTGGCCGTCCTCTGCGCTTTGCTTGAGATGGTCGTCGATGTATGGGTCGTTTCACACCAGGAGAAGGTAATACTCACTGATGAATTAGTTTGCTCCATCGTATGCTGTGGATACCTTTATGTTACCTTTGTCCAATTTAAAAGCAAATTCAGGACTTTGAACTAAAAAAAAATTGGGGTTTGAAAAAATATGACTGACATTATATAAAAATTTCTACTGATAATTTGTAAGGTGTGTTGTATGGCGTCGTCTAGCAACTTGTTGTTGAATTTCATTTTGGCCCCTTCCTGTGACCAAGTTTTAGACTAAATAATGCATACGAATTTACTTGAAAGAAATTGTAAATTCTTTTCTTTTACCAGAATAGCATGTTCCAGTGTTACCCCTTCTCCTGTCCAAAGTTTGCCTACAGTAGTGTCGACGACTGCCTATCAATTTGCTCGAGCTTGGGTAAATACTCCTTTAATTTTGTTCGTTAAAACTTTGACGTAATGTTAAAGGTTATTTTTATCGCTAAGAACCTATCATAGCGGATAAAGAAAAACTTAAAACAATTACTAAACTAGTCGAATAGGATGGAGCAGATAACAATGTGATGTGTAGGGCCCCAAAATATTTCTGACCAAATTTAGTTCTACTGTATTTATTCATTTTGAAATGTTACACCTCAATGCTAGTACAGCAATGCTGTCGCCATGATTAAAATTTAAAATTGACCTGATCGGCGGTGATAAACACTCCCATAACTAGATTTTAGATCTTCTTTTCTTTCTTTTGATTTTTACATTTCAAAATAAAACAGAAAAAAAACCGTAGAGCTGTTCGTCGTATTTAAAATACAAAATTATGGATGGTGATATTGAGCGGAATACTCTTTTACAGGTATCCTTCTTAGATGAATTGAAAGCCGAAATGAAATTCATCGTAACCGGTGATGCGGAAACGAAGCCAGTTCGTCACAGAGCACCTTCCAGTAGTGGTTCGGGGAGTTCCAAAAAATCCAAAGCTGATGACGAAGAATCGCAGAAAGATGACGATGACCGATTGAACCCTGCACCAACGCCGAGGTCTGAAAGGTCGGCGCAGTCGCACCACTCTCGTCACACCCTTCACAGCCGGAGGCAGAGTAATGCCGTGCAAATGGCAAGGATGAGGAAATTTAGTAAAGCTACTTACTAGTAATCTTACCACCTGTCTATCTGTAGATTTCCTAACAGTTTTAATTGTATTCTTCAGTGTAAGAGCCAGGGAGATTATAGTAGATATAGAACTGATATCAACCAAGAGGGTTTCAGGCAGTTATAATTCTACAAGCTCTTGCGCGACCTCTTTAGCAATGAAGCACGGTGGCGGGACCGAGATACTACTAAGACCTATTTAGTAGCAAGGCTGGCCAATGGATGTTCCACATTAGTTTTTTTTTTAACTGTGGCGAAGGCGTGCCGCAACGATTTTACATGGCGACCAATCGGATGATAGCGCTGCCACCGCGCGCCGTCTACTTGCCGGCTGAACGTGCTGGGCAGGCAAATTCGAATGCCTTGGCGGGCTATTTCTTTTGTATTAGGTACGGTCAAGGACTTTAATTCATGAGCCACAATAGAACCTTTTCAAAGAAAAAATAGTTACGATTTCCTTTGACAATTGATAGGGTGTCACTATGAAGTTTACTGTGAATTGATTCCATGGTGGCTCATGAATTAAAGTCTTTAACTGTACGTACTACAGATGCCAGAGAGGACTGCAGGTATGCCGAGTACATCTTAATTGAAAGTAAATTGATGAATACGGCACTATCGAGAAAAAGCGTAGATATTTAATATGGCACCAAATGTATTTAATAATGATAGCACTCAGGGCCGATTAGTACCTATGAATAGTTTTAAGGCAAATTTAATTACATTACTGAAACAAAATGCTGTTATCATTAGAACGAAATCGTAAATACCAACTTTTTTACAAGAAATACTACTCATTGCAATTGAAACTAGTGTGATTAATTCTGTAATGTACTTAATTTGTCCAGATAAACGTTCTCTATTTATTTATGACATAATGTATGGGTGCATATGAATGAGTAGAGAACAACCAGTTTTTATGAAGTGTAAAACTTTCAGATTTAGTTAGTTTTACTTAGTATATTTTTTTTTAAAGTTTTACGTGTGTTCTTCTTTTTTGTTGTTGCTGTTTTGAAAATAAATTATTTAAATAATACATAACTTTAACATAACTCAATAAAACAACAGTTAACTTTAGTTCAGATCATTTGCGACGGTACCTGCCTACATACTACAGACTTTGCAATACAAGTTTTATAATTATAGTGACAATCTGTGACACTATGGTGACACTATTCTTGAGTGACCTGAATAAATACGTGTCGTGTCGGGCACATGCCATGCGTCACTCCTGTCTACCACTAATTAGTAGGTGGCTTGAGAAATGTGGCTGTCCTGTGTCCATGCTTCCTCGTGAAGAGGGTCTTGTAATGAAGCCTGTTCGAGGGCCAAAGGTCGCTTCGGCCAAAGAGACAAGAGATTGCGGAAACATATTCTACACAGATGATTCTGTACATACAGCACCCGGCCACAAAGAGGTATGGCAGCTTCCCATACATGAATTTAGTTCATAAATGAAGTGAGCGTCTATGAATAAAATATACCTTGTTTTAAAGAGCACGTATTGCTGATACTTAAGAAAAAAAATCGTAATTTTAGGAGGCCAGGATTTTCAGTTATTATACTTAGAAGATATAGAGGTTATGTCACTGTTTATCATATGATTTAATGCACTGTAGCATACAATAATGTATCAATATTCAGAATTAAAGAGCCTGGGTATGGGAAATGAAGATTACGATTGCTAGGAAAGATTATTGATGATCACACAAGTTAAGCAACCTGGGATGTGGATCACACTAGGATTGGTAACCACCTTATAACTTAAACTTCTTTGTGTATAGTGTGAGAGAGAGAGATAAGGCTGTTGAGGGAATTTAAAGAGACATCAGTCGTCAAAATCTATCAGATGCTTCTGTATTCGTACCTTGAAATATCTGACAGAATAATTCAAAAATGGCGGGCGCAAGCGAGCTGTGAGTGTCGTCAAGTCGTGAAAACAAACTTGGAACGTCAGTTGTACTTTGACAGTTGATAGCTCTGGATGGAAGTCTTTGAGCCAGCGCCCATTTCCGCTTTTATTGTCAAAAAGAGTTTAAAATGCTTTATTTCATATAAAATCTATCTTAAAATAAATAAATAATGGAATAAAGTATATTAATTATATTCATAAACAATTTAAATATAGAAATCATTTATGAATGTAAATAGGAAAAAAATATTATTTAGTCTGGCAACATTGGATAACAAAAAAATGGCCGCTCCGGAAAAATAAATATCACATTAGCGATTTTAAATATTATCTTTTTAACCTGGCCTTACCTAAATATAACAAAATCATCGAAAATCATTTACGAATATTTCATATTCTTTGGTTGCTGTGAGTTCTTAAGACGCTTTAAAAGTCCGTAACTAAAAATCTGCCCTAGCTATTTTCACTTGTCTTTGGAAAGCGACAGTTGGCGTAACGTAAGTTAGAGCGAGTCAGCGATCTACAGTACCTAAATTAACCGAGTACTATAATATGATGTGATGTGGAATATCATATATGTAATTATGATGACTTTGTTAATACTATGTAGTGATGATATTGACGATTGGATATTTGAAAGCTTAAGCATTATTTGTCATATGGGGCGATGTTTATAAAAATAGATTTACTCAACAAGGTCGGGCAAAGTTATAACTCCCGGCAATTTGTTGAGCTAATGGAGGCAGCATGAGAGATCGCGGTCGCGAGGGCGGTGTCCGTTTCGAGGCGGACACTGATAAAATGCGCTATGTATCAAAACCACAGAGGAAACAATGTAGAATATCAAAAATAATTTTGTAAGTTGTTTTAAATTAAATCTTAGCTTGCACAGCAACACGCTCTAGTCGCTCTAGTCTACCTGTCATTTTCTGACGTCTCTAATTAGACAGTGACAGGTACAGTCTAAATCATGCGTATCTCTTCGCGCCTTGCTGTGCTAATCTCATATACCACATGGGTAGGTAGAGACCACTTTGTTCCTTTTGCAAAGATCTTGACATATATTATCTCTTTCATTGCTTCTTCCACTTTCATTAGTCTCTTGAGCCTAATGCTCATCTACTTGCATGTGTCTGACCTGACCTTTATCTAAAATGTCTTCGATTTGGTCACGGAACTTAAGCTAGTTTCAAATGCATTTTTGATCAATTTTATTATCAGGAAACATGTACTACACAAGACCTTTAAATACACGCGACTTCAAAAGAAGAACTTTATGTCAACGCGTTTTTCAATATGTATTTTTGTAAATTTGTTTGAACCTTTTTGGCAGAATCTGGCTGTATGACCATTCGAATCCTGTAGGTAATTATGTTATGATTTAAAATAGTGACAATAGACCTAAACGCACTGACAGCGCAAGCGGAACGGCGCGGCGCGGTGGCGTGACGTCATGCATTTTCTGTTTATGTTTTCCTCGCAAATGTGATAAAAATAATTGTGTGCATCACGGACAGTAAATGAATTACAAACTCGAGTCATAAGACCTCGTGACTTCTATACGTGTGCATATAGAGCATTTTTCACATGTTGAAGATTCGGGTCAGAGATCATACATAAACGTCACGCCTGCATTCCCAATTAGGGTAGGTAGAACAAATGAAACGATACGTAGACAAAATCATTACCTACTATTTCACTTCCAGCATATTTTTAGTTTTAATATTGGCTTTATTTTTAGTTTTAATATTAGTTTTATATATGACTAGCTTTTGCCCGCGGCTTCGCTCGCATTAAGTTCGGAATGACACAGAAGAGATCTCGGAATTTTTTTAATACGCTGCTGTAG
>BHDV01042741.1:23519-34012 GCA_005406045.1 Adoxophyes honmai | reverse complement strand
ATAGATGCGAATGGCGCTCTGTTGTCTCTGCCTACCCCGCAGGGAATAAGGCGTGACGGTTATGTATGTATGTATGTATGAAATACTCAGAGTTAATATTATACATATTATGACTTGTATTATTTTTTAAGGTCAAACGTAAGGTTGTTATTAAGTTAATTCTGAAATTTGATATTTTTAATGAATATTAATGATCAAATTATTTAACATTCTATAAATCTATGTATATATGTATAGACAGGGTTCTCTATTGGAAGGCATAAAGTTTTTTAGACTAATATTGTTTCGCAACACCTTTCGCCGAAATTATTTTTTGCATAATAATCATTACGCATATTTTTTAACGCATAACATTAAAAAGCATAAATACAGGAAGCATAATTGTCATCAAGACTAATGCCTATAAGCATAAGCATAAATAGGCATAATAATCAAATGGCATTATAATCAATAGGCATAACAGTATTATGCCAAAAAATAATAAAGTTTGTACCAATGGCTCGTAGTAATATTATTGCTATTCATACCAATGCTATTAATACTTATGTATTATTTAGGAACTAAACCGATGTCGATGGTGGTTCGCGAACTATTCGGCGATGCTTAGGCGCTTCGCGCCTGGATTTCATACTAACCTAACCTAACCTAATAATAGTAAATACAAGGTAACAACGAATATGAATTTTTAAATTATGCATAGTGACATTTATACCAAATAATTATTAGCCCAAACAATAGTATGCGTAATGTGTATTCGGCCAATACAAATTAATTCAAATGAAATTATGCTATTAGCGTAGTATGCCAAAAAAGTATTAGGCCAAAGTATTATAGTGCGAAAGTATTGTTATGCCAAAATAAATTATGCCAAATTAATTATGCGAAACAATAATAGTCTAAATAAAATTATTATGCATTCCAAGGGGATCCCTATAGACAGATGTACCTATACCTATGCTTTCAGGATATAGCTAATTTGAAGTCGGTTTTTTGTTAAAAATATTTAAAGTAACGGGATGGGCGTTTAAAGTTGGTTAAAATTATATTATTATGTGAAAGAAACTAGTTACGTCATTTTCCAACACGTGTTTAATTAATAATTATTAATTAACAAAAAAAACCCGACTGCGAAAAATCGTCAAAAACTTAACTTCTGGTACTAAACGTTGAATAGAAAAGTAGTTATCGCTAAAAAGTCAGTTTTACGAATATTTCCGTCGTCTAGCAAGGGCTACACTCAAGCTAGAAGTGGAGTGCTTTGAACTATGCGAATGGCATGTTCTGCGTGAATCCGTCGATCGACCAGACAACGCTGACCGCAACGACCTGACTTCATCTTTTGCCTCAGATTCTGCTTCAGCCAGAGCTTCGACACTACTCGAATCATCAGATTTTGCTGGACGCTTCACTGGTTTGACATCACCACTGAATGTGATAGCAAATTTTAGCTCTTCCACCAATTCATACTTGAAGGTTGTCTGTAAAAAAAGTGTCAATGTAAAAGTATGTGCATTGTGCAAGAATAACGTAAATTCTATAATAAATATCACGTACTTTGTATTTCATGGTTCGTTTAAAGACGCCCCATAGCATATCAAGAATAGAAATTAATAGCCCGAGAATGCAACCTCCACTTAGCACTACAAAAACACCCTGCATGTTCTTCATGCCCAATTCTTTTGCTTCCGGCACTGGATCTTGCTGTAATATTAAGTAGGTATAGTTTAGTACATACATACATACATATTCTCACGCCTGTTTTCCCAAAAGGGGTAGGCGGAGCACATGAATTCAAAAAGTTTAGTAGTTGTAATAAATATAATATAAAATCTGGCATGAGATTTACCCCGCAATTTCCTGCTCTTTTCTCTTTCCACCAAAGATCCTTCAATTTTTGTAACTCGCCCCTCTCCTTAAGTTGCAGCAATGCGTCGTCTATTAACTTTTTGTAAGGCGTATCTGACATAAAAAAAATACTTTACAATTCTTATACTGTTATATTAAAAAAAATACTTATTATTATGTAAGTAAGTAACACATACTCATTTTCATTCCGATTCCGTAGCTCTTCGAATCCAGTAAGTCGCCAACTTGCATCAACTCGCAATGTCTTTCTTTGTAAAATTCAATACTCGTCGACTCCATAAATAACGCATAAGATTCTTTTTCTGCCCTAAATGATTAAATAATTGGATATACTCGTAAGTTATATTCTATGCTCAATTAACAACTAAAACCTAATAAACAACTTTTACACATGACAACTAAAACCTAATAAACAACTTTTACACATGACTGTGAATTATGCATTAGGCATCTCGAATTATAAACATTTTATTTCCTTTTTCAGTTTAGCAATTATTACTTTAGAAGTTTAGAGTTAAAATGCGCTTATAAATTAATGTAAATAACTACCTTTCAATTCCTTCATCGTTGTCCTTAAAATTCCAATGATTTGCAATCATTTTTTCATACATTTTTCTGTACAAAGAATTGGGTGGTTGTTGCTGTAGAAAACAATCATGATTTCATTAAGTGTGTGAATAGCGACTTAAAAATATAATATTACTAACTTTTGCCAGCGGCTTCGCTCGCGTTTAAAAGTATTATTATTAATAGCCATTTGATAGCTTATTAAAAGATGTGCCAACTGACGAAATTGTGAACAAATCATCCATTTATGTGTACCTAAGCATTTTTTTTACTGTCACGTCATCAACCAAAACAGTTAATTTCGAATAAGCTGTGAACTAATTGAATAAAAACGAAATCAGTTTCTTATTATTGACTTTTATATAAGTACTAGCTGTGCCCGCGACTCCGTTCGCGTGGAATATTGACTTTGGGTAATTTCCCCCGTTTTTTTCCACATTTTGCAGTATTTCTTCGCTCCTATTGGTCGCAGCGTGATGTTATATAGCCTAAAGCCTTCCTCGATAAATGGTCTATCCAACACAAAAAGAATTATTCAATTCGAACCAGTGGTTCCTGAGATTAGCGCGTTCAAACAAACAAACAAACAAACAAACAAACTCTTCAGCTTTATTATATTAGTATAGATTTCCAAAAAATCACGAGTAACTTTTTTAGTTTTACGTTTCAAATAAACTTTTTTAGACTTTACCTCTCTTGAAAAAAATATGGTTACGGATAACTCATGTTTTAAATCGAGGTTAGCGCGACATGTTTCGGGCTAATTCGTCTAGGGCTGCTGAAAAACGCGCACTGCGTGCTATCAAAATTTACCAATCACACGCAATTTACCAATTTCAATTAAGGAATTCTTGTTTGTACCGGCTTACCTCAAAAAAGGTAGTGGTGGAACCAATGTCCTTGCAGCCATACTTGAGCGATTTGTGGTAGTACAGTTCTTCTACATCATTGAAAGGCATAACATTTTTCTCCACTGTAAGAAAGGCTACTAGTGTTCCAACGTAAGAGGCAACCATAATCATGGTGAAAAACCACCATATACTGGTTATCATGCGAGGAGCCAGAGCGCTGAAAGAAAGGGTGATTTATAAGCATTCGCATTTGATTTAAGACTACTTTGCTCATTACAAGCTTTTACACAAAGTATCTTGAGCACCTTTATCACGTTTAGTATTCCTTCAATGTGTCCTTGTTTTTTTTACTTGATACGTAAGTTTTACGAAATTAGTTGGTTGTGTCAATCGAGGCTTAGTTGTTTATAGTTTTTTTTATGGAAGCGTAACCTTTGAAGAACGTTACAAGTTTATGATATTAAAAGTATCTTTGATAAAATTATATTCGGTCCTGGTATTCAATCCATGGATTGTTTAGGATACTGGAGATAGAATGACGTACTACATCACAAATTCTATAGTTCCTAAAAACAGATTCTCTTATTTATTTCTCTACAGCATTTGGACTGATCACTTTGAATTATGTCAAAGTCAAACAAATGCAAAACTTTGGCGCTTCCCCATCTCAATGGTGCCGCAACAAAAGCGACTGCCTTTGACAGAGAACCTTCTCTGTCAACTCAGCCGGGCTCGTCCAACGCCATAAATACACAGCTATCATCAGTAGCTGTCTATCTGTCTCTGACCCTGGGAAGAAGGTGCTCATAGAGTCTTTATTGAAAATTCCAAACGGCTGAGGAAATTAACAAGGGACCAGAAGGCATTGCATTACTATGCTAAGTGGCCCAGGAGGCCACGATACTTATTGCTAGTGGATTCGAAACCTAGTTTATAATTTTAAATAATTGCTTAAGTTACTCACATGGGTGCTATTTCCGAGCCCTGCTGCATGACTGAGCCGATGATAAGCCAGACGGAGTTGGCGAAACTGAATTGGTTGCTGAGCTCTTCGGGTTCCTCGATACACGGGACCGGGTTCTGCCACTCCTTGTTTGATAACCGACCCACCACAATCATTACCATCCCTAACAGGGTTTGTATAAGAACCATGTAGTACCAAACCTGGAGACGAAGAAACAACTTTAATTTTATTGTCATTTAATTAAAATTGCTCTCACTTATCTCACTCACTCATTATTTGTCCTAGTAGGTATCTAACCACAACCGTAGGTAGCACTGGCAAAACCATCAAGCAGGTACTAGTAGAAGAATATAGGTAATATAAAGGTATATATAAATCACAACTTATTCATAGATAACAAACGAGTATCCTGCGTTTGTAATATACTCATAACATACTTCATCCCTATTTGGCCTTTCTTCATACAATACAGTCATGTTCTTATTTTTGTGCTTAGCAGTTTGCAGTGTTTTTTTCTATACTCGTAACATTCATTCGGGGAAATCTATATTAAGCAGTAAATGTACCCGATTTTCAGATGAATAAAGTCCTTGAAACTTATTTAGTTTGAAAGGAGCATACAGGGGCAAACACTAACCTCGGGTGCAAAGACAGCCATAAAAGAGAACATTTCCGGTGGTTGCTTACTAGGTTCTTTGTAAAGTATTCCAATACCAAGTGACATGAAAGGTATCGAGAAATCTATGCCTTTCTGACGGTCTGCTGTGATGGTAAAATCACAAATTGCAAAATCTGCTCGCTGCAATATATAGAACATTATGATTATTTCGGTTTTGTGTGTTATTATGATGGAAATAAAGTGTGCATGTTCTGTTAAATGAGAAATAACACTAACCCCATCGTTTATTTCTTTCATCATTCCAGTCATGGAGCCGTTGTTATATTTTCCATAAACCTCGTTATTTTCAAATATACAGTTAAACCCTAGAATGTCTCCCAACTTATTAAACAAGTCAATGGCGTAACCTTCATACCTATCGTTGCCTTCTAAAGTTTTGGAGGATTCTTTCAGATATGTATACGGCGCTGCTTTCTGAAAATAGCAAAAACATGTTAATGTAAAATTTAACATAGGCATGCATAATTATGATATGGGCAAAATTGCGTCACGAGAACAGTTTAATTTTTTCATACCTTAACATACATACATACCTTAACAGTCCCCGTAATCTACTATTTCAAGTAGTCGGAGTCACCACCGTGAATGGTAAATCCCGGGTACTTACCTATTGTGGTCGGCGATAAAATTACCCCCACCACTTAAAATCTGGCCAAGTTTATTGCTGACGGAATACCTACTTACCTACTGTAATATTTAACGGTTAATATCGACATTCCGATCCGTGGAAATCAAAAGTAGGTACCGTAATTTAGTTACTCAAAAACACTTGGCACTTTTACTAAGTGTATTTTTTGACATTTTACCTACTTACTTAATCACGCTTTGTTATTGTTTTATGTATTTAGTTACCTACAGAAGGTTTAACAAAATAACAAAAATATAATTAATCATGGGTTAAGCGAGCAACTGGGTGATATTTTATTACTGATAAATGACCAAGGTAGGTGTACTTACAATCGAAACCAGAACTGTAAATGTTTGGTTTCTCATTATATTTTCACTGACTTCCACCTGCGGCACGAAGGGTCGTGATATATTTAGAAGATCTGTCTCCCATTTTCCTATCTAAAACGTACAACACAATAAATTATGCACAGTATTTTAAATACCATGTAAAATGTATAAAATTCCTCCCCAGGTCCCTACACCCCTGTGATGTTGGGTTAGTTTCATTGATACCTTTCCATTTTTCCATGCATGTCGTAAAATGCTATGCTATACCAAAAAATGCTACGAAACGCGAAATACATAGATTATGGTTTTATCTGTACCGCGTATCGTGTGCTTTGCATACGCCTTTTTGGGAATATAAGCGTGATTACATGTATTATGTACTTATGTATAGAAATGTGTATTGATACTTACTCGTATTCACAACGTACAAAAAAAACGCACATACATACACACACACACACACACACACACACACACACACACACACACACACACACACACATAGAGAGACAGAGAGAGAGAGAGAGAGGGAGAGATTGGAGTGAAACTTATAACTTTTAGACTCACTACTTGAGGCCCTGCAGGTGTTAGCTCTACGACGTCCATTGTTACATCTGATCTTTGCCCGAAATCATCAAAGTTCAATGCTCGTGTGATACCTTCTATCTTATCCTAAAAAAAACACAACATTTCATTCAATAATCATGGGTTACCAATTATCACTCTTACCCGGTTTTTTTATATAAAAAATTATTCGCGTATAAAGACTGATTTATTGTATGACAATATGATTATCGTTCAGTGTCATAGATGTGAGATACCGTATACCTACCAGGCTGTTAAGGCTGTTGGGCTTACTGCTTGCTTAGGAAGAAACAGCTTGAGTGAAAGTATTAGACAAAGTAAAAGCCTTCGAAAACGGCATTAAACGGCACGTAGAAATTATTTTCCTAAGTATGTTTCCTTTGAAAGTAAGCTATACAATAAAAAAAAATGTCGGACAACTATGATCCACATTTCCTTACTTATAAATATACAAGTTATTCAAATAACTGTATAAAATTAAATGAACAAAGTCACCATGTCTAATAATACACAAAAAGAAAGACAACCCCAAAAAAAAAATTAGTCCAATAAACGGGGGNNNNTTTGCAACAGGAATGACCCAGAGCGTGGGTCAAGACTCAAGACCCCTCTCACGGAGACGGCGCCCCACCTCCTTCAAAAAAGCCAATGCCTCCGAGCCCCATCAACCTGTCTTCTCCACTGCAATAGGAACGAACAAGTAACTAACCAGACTCGAGTACTTCCCGAATAACTGTATTAGAATCTAAACTAAGATATATAGTGATGACCTGTGCCCTATGAGGCTACTGTCCGATCGCTTAGCCAAGACTGTAGTTTCGACTAAATTTAGGCCGGGATCGAAACCAAGCCGAAACTCAATTTTTGGCAGAAAGTTCGGTCGGACACTACAAATAATATAAAATAATATTTCAATACAAATGCTCACTGTTTTCATAAAGCTCAGGAGTGATGTGCCGTATACCCAAGATTGGTGATCCTCACAATTAACACCATCGATTTTAGCTTCCATATTGACTATTTTTGAACTAGCTTTGTGGAATACAGTCACGGCATCATGTATCAGGAAGATCCTTGTGTCCATTTCTTGCGGGGAATATTCTGTCTCATTTGATTCGTTAGGCATTGCTTGTAGAAATTTCTGAAGAGGACTATCTTGCTTTTCATTCATATTTACTAGTCTAAATCCTGTAAAAATCGAAATATCATATCCATGTTCAATATTATAATTTATTAGAACTTTTACTAATTGGCCTATTCCGAAAGTAGACGACAAACGTGTCTACTAGACAACCAATCGATGGTAGCTAAGTAGAGACGTACATCTACATTTTTGCAAAAAATTTTTTTTTTCAAAAACAGGCTTACTAAACTTTATTTAACCATATCTATAAGTCTGCATTAAAATCATTTTTAACTTCCAAACAGTTTACAAAATTTGATACGTAAATGATGACATCTACATACAGTTAAAAAAAAACATCGCAGTAGAAACGGATGGTTGTTTTGAAAGAGATATCAAAATTAAAACAAACTTATAAAAAGACTTACTTATTTAGAAGTATAAAAATACACAAAAAACGCTTGTTAAAGTATTTGATTCTACGCTCAAGAAAGTTCCTTTGCTATATTTCATGTCGTATTAAAGGCATACTGTGTAGTTTTTAGACGTCTTTTAAAATTATAATTCCATAAAAATTACAACATCCCTTTTTTTTATATTAATAATACTTAAATAAAAAGTGATTTCAATCATCAATCAAGCATCAATTTACCAACTTACCGGTCATATTGACACCTCCGTATCTGTATTGAGTCAAATCCATTGTAAACAGATCTAGTGAAAGGAATATGTAAGAATGTTCATCTGCCATTAAGCCAACTTGTTGAGCGTGAGTTAAAAACTGATCCAGTTTATCTGATGGACAATCTACGACAAAGTTTACGTATCCATTTTTCTTTGCATCAATTAACACGTTTCTGCAAAATACCGTTAAATTATGAGCACAAAATCGTAAAGTAATCCAATTCCTCAATATCAGCCATTTGTTGTCTTTGTCAACACGAACATCATTACGAATATTGTTCCAAACTTTCGGAATAATTCTGCAACGACAGGTATGGTCGAAAACGGTCATGGGAACTGAATTTACCTGTAGTCTTTTCCGCTAAGTTCCCTCACAGAAACGGTCATTTCCTTAGAAGCCATTTCAAGAAGACTGCTAACTCGAACCAAACTATAACCATTCTCGTACAATATTGTAAGATTTGTCCATTCTTTTTTTGTTACCAAGTCTTTGAGTACCTAGAAAAAGTAAAATGGGTAAATCTAGTCTTACTTGTTCATAAAGTCATTGGAGAAAGTAATTTAAGTAGTAATTGGATTATTTAGTAATTTGTTCGTACTTCATTGATGACAAAACTGCAAAACGTACTTTCTTGGCATCTTAATGTATGGGAGACTAAAAAAATATGTCTAAAATAACGGCCCATAAAGGCCTACCTTCGCAAACATCATTTTAATACTGATACAACTAACAATAAGTTAACAAAGTGCAAAGGAAATAAAATGTATTTACTCATTTAATTTAACATTCCCTCGTACAATGTTATGGTGCCACTGTAATAATGTTAATATTAGATTCATTCATTACATTTCAAGAAAACATCAAAACATTCTAAAACGGACCAGGACTCCATTCAATCGAATCGAATTAGGTTTCTTTTTTTTCTTACCATGTTGTATGCAGACGGACTAGGGTTCATATTAATATGCAGCCAATGCTCGTTGACCAAATCATTGTGGCTGATCAGTACATGAGGAATATCGAGAAGATCACATATCGCTTGCACGTGAGCGCTTGTCCTTCCACTCGTCCCATCTATTATCCCTATTACACCTTCCTGAAAGTGTAAATGATTAAATGCTCAAATAAACATTGTACTATACTATGAACACTAGACAGCGGATCGATGTCCAAAAATAGGTAAACCCAATACGAGCCTACATGCAAAAGTAGGGATTATTTGGCACGCCATTATTGTTTCTTCCTATTTGCGATTATGCACAATTTTCAAAGACGGCTACGGAGAATATTAGACAAAATCGCGAATAGAAAGGTTATGGGGACATGCGCATTCGTCGGCGGCTGGCGGTAACTGAGAGCGCCGCGGACGATGTCTCCCATATTTACGCAGCTGTGAGAGCGAGACAGGCGATGGCTCTCGCTCACTCTGCGCGGCAAATGTAGGGTACACCCAAACCCTCAAATAATCAACTACCTGTCATGTTTATTTTTAAGTTAAATGTATGTCTGTCTCATGTGTTGTAAACTGTATATAAGAAACGTATCTGTTAAATAAACACGGTTAAATAAACTTGGGAGAGTAATAATGCTTCCGAAGCCGGGGAAAAATCTTCAGAAGCCGGAGAGTCACCGGCCCATCACGCTCCTCAGCACCACCTCCAAGGTGTTCGAAAGGCTGCTGCTCAAACACTTGCTGCCACACTTGACGCCGCGTCCCGAACAGTTCGGCTTCCGCAGTGCTCACTCAACGACGCTACAACTGACGTGAGTGCTCCACTTCCTGGCCCTGGCTCGAAACAGGAAAGAACAAGCAGCGGCAGTTCTTCTCGACATGGAAAAGGCGTTCGACAGAGTATGGCACCAGGGGCTGCTATACAAACTGTCCAAAACAGAAGCACCGAGACGAATCATACGCGTCCTGGCCTCCTTCCTACAGGGAAGAAGATTCGTCGTGGCGGTGGAAGACGCCACCTCGTCGGAGCGCCGCATCCGGGCGGGAGTCCCTCAGGGAAGCTGCCTCTCCCCGGCCCTATATGCTCACTTCACCGACGACATCCCCGTGATCGGAGACATCCACCTGGGGCTTTTCGCCGACGACGCAGCCTACTTCGCATCGTCGATGAACCTTAATCACGCGGCGAAAAAGCTCCAGCGAACACTCGACGCTCTACCTGCCTGGCTCACCCGATGGAGGTTGTCGGTGAACGTGAGCAAGA
>BHDV01042741.1:0-18991 GCA_005406045.1 Adoxophyes honmai | reverse complement strand
CTGTATATAAGAAACGTATCTGTTAAATAAACATTCACTATTCCACTGCGTTTCGCATTCTCAACATCATCTCTAAACCCCATAAGGTATATAATGGCATACCTGTCAAATAAGTGTATTGTATTCTATTGTATGACTCTTTATTGCACATAAAGCAGTTGCGTAAACCAAATTACAGGATAACAGCTTTATGTACAAAGGCGAACTTATCCCTGAGTGGATCTCTGCCAGAAACAAAATAATCTGCCAAAAGAGTTCGTCTAGTCAGGACTAAGACGGCGTAGTTTTATTTTTCGACTCCATCTATTTTTTTACCCGTTAACCACATAATTTAATAGCTTCACCAAACAGCTTTCCAACCCTGGAATCCTAGAGCTGACGAGTAACCTTAGTAAAAGCCAAGTTCCTGAGATACTATTCGTATTCGAGAGAAATTTAGTCGTCTTCACCTCAGCCGGTATGTCCGGGTCCCGCCAGAACTCGCAAGTGTAGTGTTATTTCTTTACAAATGGGAACTTACTTGAACTAAATCGCACACGTGCTCTCCCGCCTCCAGCACCTCCCCCTTTCTGGAAACTCTCCTAACTGACGTGGAGAAGTCGTACAAGGTCGCACTCGAGTTAAGAGCCATTTCCAAGTCGTCATCATCCTGGTAAAATAGACCCCCTGAAAGGAAAAGAGTAAAATTATGCTTCAGTAGTGTTTGAACTCATCGTTTCGTTTTCACTAATAGGCATTTGTTATTCGTGGTGGCATGGAGGTCTTAATTAATTTCATAGAAGCAAAATGGTTATCTGCTGGAATTCACCAGAATAACGTAAATACGCAATGAGAAGCGTTTTGTGGTAACGCATCTGGGAAAAGCTGTCAAGACGTCTCTATCAAGAGTGTAATGTCAAAAAAGAAGAACGATACAAAAATGAAATCGAGGATTATAGTAGGTGACTCAGTAGGTAAAAAAAGAAACGAACAATTACATACATACATATTCTCACGCCTGTATTCCCAAGAGAGGTAGGCACGAACAATTACATTCTGTACAATAACGCATGGTCCACACTGCTTCACTAATTAGTTAATATTTTCTGAACGTCGTCAATACTATCATTTTGTTTGATATCTATCAGGTATGATTGAGGTTAAAAACTAGCCAATAATATTATGTACTTACCTACATACAAAGAAATGACTTAGATTTAGTAGAATGAACATTTAGTAACTTTAATGATGGATGAGTCATGATTACTTATAAATTTTGAGGAAATTATGCAAACGATTTCACATGGTTAATCATTAATAGAAGGAGATCGTAAACGCTAAACAAGCTTAGGGGACCACGTTTAAAAATATTTACCGATAACAAACTGTCTCTCCGTGAGCACACATTTTGACAGCACTGCTAATATCAACACTTTTATCATTTTCAGCTAACACAACCGCAGCTAAAGCACAATCCAGATTACGATCCGCGCATCTTTATAATCTGCAAAAGTCTTTAAATTTTAACGAGTTTACGTTACTGGCCTAATTACTTTAGGTTTAGTTGATTAACGTTGGAGGAGCGGCATAAACGTTTGGAGTTTAAGCCGTCTCTTGGTAATGTGTTTAGATTTGCCGGCGGCGCGACACAGAAATAATCCCGCACCTATATTTAGGACTATTCCACAAAACGACATACTTCGAGATCGTCGTCTCGGCCGTGGCGGCAGACAGAATGAGTGAGGACAAGCCGAATAGAAAAGCAATCTGCGAATAAAAAATGTAACTTCTTGTCACACGGACCGACAAGTATGGGACGCTGAATTTTTATCATTCTTGAACTAGATTTGGGATCGGAATAAAATTAAGCGTCTGCGCCTATTTTTTGTGTGTTTTTCCCACATTTTTGAGTTTCACACATTCAATGAAACGAAAAGAACCCAGAATAAATATTAGTGCATACATAGGTACATACATCACGCCAGTATTCTCAAATGGAGTACGCAGAGCACACAAAACGCTACATAGACAAGATAATATCTCTTTCGTAGCTACTTCTAGCATTTTTTTTTAGATTTTAAACTGAGAGGTATGTATGTATTATAGTAACTGCTAGCTGGCTAACCTGTCGCCTAAAATATTCCTTAACATATTTCCATATTCACCTTTCACGACATACACAAAATAATGGAGATGTGTTATTCTAAACCCAACATCACACGGTAACAATACAATATAATACCTAGTACGTTTTTGAACCAATTTGCTGGGAAAAATCTTTCAATCTAATTTAAAGTTGTTGTTTTTATTGAAATAAAAAATAAGACTTTAAACACTAAATACGACTAAACTGTCTACTTCTACTATTTGCTACCTACATACAGAAACACAGATATCTGTTCAAGTTTCCGCAACTTCTGTAAGACCTCTTAGCTAAAGCTGCGTGGAATAGTTCCTTCGCCAAAGTATTGTCGCGCCTAAGGCTCCTGCTTAATGCTGATTCCTGCAATATTCAGAAAGTTTCAAGTCTAGTCACTGTAGCAGTACTGTGAGTAAACCTAATATTTCTACAATTTTAATGAAGACGACAAATAAATCTTAACGTTTTTAAACATCACACCTGTATGCTCAAATGGGGTTAGCAGAGTACGCAAAACACTACAGACAAAACCAGAACTATGTCACGTGTCTTAGCCATTTTTATCAAAATTTTAGTCTTAAAGTTTTGGCAAGGAAATATTTCCTTAATGCTTTATCTTACGACATCTGCGTAAGAAAAGGAGAGTTGTAATTCTAAACCCGACATCACATGGCGGCATGACACGTTACATAGATACATATTTACATACGTTAATATCGCGTCCGTGCTCTGAAATGGGTTAGGCTTAGAAATAAATAAAATTGGTATAATAATGATAGAATAGACGGCTAGCCTAAAACATATCTGAACCTATTATACGTCAGTGCAGTTAAGCATGTACTGACTCAGGGTCTCCCCACATTAGTCGACGCCTTTTCGCCAAAACGCGGACGGAAAAAGCTTTATGTCAACACAATAAGAGCGAACAAGATGTTAATTGGCTCGGCCGAGATCGGTCGACGCGAAGCGACGAGTTTCGACGGGAATACGGCGTTTTGGCGTAACGCTGTTTGCGTCCGTACGGCGCTGTTAGCCACCGATCGCCCGCGTTCGAAGTCCTACAGCGCCAATCGGCGCCGACCAGCGCTTAACAGCTCCGATCACGGCCGATAAGGGCCGATCGGCGCCGACGGAAGCCGTTCAGGGCCTTCGATGGCCGAACGTCGCCAGCGACGGCCGAACAGCGCCCACGACGGCCAAAGTAGCTACTGATGCGTTTGAATTTGTCTATTTGAATTTTTACATTAAAATCTCTAACAATTATAACAAGAAAAATAATCTAAAAAACGTCTGTCCAATTCGCAACTCAAGTTGTCACTAACAATCAGTACCCAAAAATGAGATTTTCGATTGCCGATCATCCGCTGTTTCCCACACCTGTTCGCCCGATTCAACGGCCGTTCGCGGCCTGTCGGAAGTCTCGACGGCCGTACGGAGCTCGACAGCGCCGATCGCCGTTGTACGGCGGTTGCAATAGCAAATCGCAGGCGATCGGCCGTCTCGACGGCCGCACGGAGGATTAGACGGCTGAACGCAGGCGATCAGCCGCGTAGACCGCCGATCGGCAAAATGCGTATAGTGTGGTGTAAAACACTCGGCGAAAGCCGAATCCGCGTTGACTGGTTTGGTGAAATTCTTGATCAGTGATTATTTATCTTTTTTTAATCTTCCACGCTTGACCTTTTCACTGCCTAATTTATTCAACAGTAACACACATTGTGAAATGAGCGAATCCCGCTCTTATGAAATGTATCTAAAATTTATTGTTGTACTTAAGTTACCAACGCGTAGGAGTCGTGTATTAACTAAATGAACTACAAACAAACATGATTATGTAAAGTTGGGAGTTATAGTCGCGTTATGGCGTGTTGGTGGAATCTTTCGACTCGAATGTATTATGAGAAAATTATTCCAACTTTCGACTTTTACACATAATTATACATACATAATATTCTCACGCCTGTATTCCCAAGAGGGGTAGGCAGAGCACATGAATTCAAAAATTCAGTGCTGATTTTGCAGTGACAGGTTGCTAGGTAGGTTTGTAGGTTGGTTAGTGTATTGTGGGCGATTGGCTAGCAACCTGTCTTTCGATTATTAAAACGAGCAATATGAGTGAAGCAATGAAGAAGTGCTTACATCACGCCTGTATGTATACACAAATGAGGCTGGCAAAGTACACGAAATGCTACGTAGACAAATCTGCGACTATTTTACGTTTCATTTATGTCAGATAAAAAAAACTAGCGGTACAAACAACGTTCAAAAGTTGCAGGAAAAAAAGAAATCACACTCATCAGCTGTCGCATTTACTTCATACACGTATTGTAGAGCGATAATCTAGGATTTTTCATGCTAAGATTGCATTCAACCAAACAACTTTACTCGCGATTACGTTAATTTTGTATGTGAAAAAAGCGGGTATAAGTAACTTGTCATAAGATTAAATTTGATTCTCGTTTGGATGAATGCAGCTTAAGCTCGAAGCACACTGACAGCGAAAGCGAACACGATTGCGTGTTGCGAACGCCACTTTTTCACGGCCGGTACTTTTCGTATAACTTCCAATGTTACAACAGATAATATACCCCGCCGCTCGCTTCCGCCCTCAGTGCGTTCGGAGCTTTAGATTTTCCCCAGTCTGTCTTCGCTCTCGTTCCTTGTCAGCCGTTAAGACAGCGTCAGTCCTTACTTAATGCCAAGTTGAAATGAAACAAACACGTCCTGTAAATTAAATTTATTTTAGACGTAATTGGAAGTAAACATCGAGAAAATCCTTCGAAATACCAATGATCATTGAGATTATTCTATTAGTAAAGGCTAGTATAAATAAACAGTTTTTTTATTAAACATAAAGCTAATAGTGAAATCAAACGGATACACTCATATACCTACTCGTATACCTATTTGAGTCGATATTAGCTCGACATGTGTTTTAGGCAAATTCGTGACCCATTATCGGGAGAAACACACACACACACATACTACGGCGGTAGCTTAAAGCAAATGACACACATATCTATCGTTTCTTTGTATACTTTTATATTAACCTGCTTTTATTTAATACTCTAATGCAGCTCTAGCAAACATTCAACGGCGAGGTTCGAATTCCAGTTACGTCTAATGAGTTTCTATTGTGGTTGTTCAGGAGATTAATAAGAATGCTTACAGCCTCAGAGTTTAATTAAAATAAACTAAATAAGCAGTACGCTCGGTTTTAAAATCTAAACATAACCGTCAATAACATACTGAAAATTGGAAGAAATAAAAAAACTTGTAAAAATGTAATAATAAAACTGTTTTGCCCGTGTAGTGTCGGGTTTAGAATAAAGACTAAGAAAATAGTTTTCTTTATGCTTTAGGCTTTACTAAAATTACCTGCCAGCGACGCACTTCACCAAGTAACAGAATAGGTATGTGTAAATTTTGCCTAATCAATCTAATTAGATTAATTAACGGGAACAAATCAATACCAACTCACAATATTTTCCTTCCTGAGCTTGAGAATAACTTTTTGAAATGAGCAGTTGATACGTAACTAGAAAATAATTAGTAGTGGTTTAAAATAGACATCATTTGCAATTTATGTTATAAAACATAACGTTAGGAATACCATACAGTGGACTCATTCACCTTAAGTCAACTGTGCGATATGTAAATTTTACGGCGTTGATGTGCTCTATAAAATATTTACGATTTCCAATCCCAAATTTATGTTGAGACGTTCTAACTTGACTCGAAATGCCCTTTCCAAGTGTCAATGATATTTCAACAAATGGGAAGGAAATTATTGAAAGTTGAAATGCGACAGTCTAATACCTTAGATAAACAATTTAGGCTATTTGGGTGAATTTCTTTTTTCGGTAGCACACCAATTTTATTGAGTAAACACTTTGTTGACAAACGGAAAACTTGGGCCACCTGCGGGCTTTATTAACGATACAGCGGACGTCTTAAAACGTACAACAATATTTTTGTTTAGATTGGTTTAGATTCGTTACCATCACTTTATTCAAGAAGCATTTTTATCTCCTACAAAATACACTTAAGCTTAATTTCGGGGCATGGGACGAGACTTTGATTTTTAAATTAATAAATAGTGTCTGTTCCTTTAGAACGGTGGCCGGATAGTGCGACGTCATTTCACCGGTTCTTTGGACGCCGTTGTAAGCGGATAACGGCCGGTTCACACCATGTATCAGTTTTTTTTTTTCGTTGATGACGTATGTAGTTGTATGAGCGACTTCACACATGACACAGTATTCTGTATACAGTAGTCCATACAATCCGTAGCCGTTAAAAACGTACCAGTAAAGCGGACTCCCATGTGTGAACGGGCCGGGCCCTAATACTGTATTTAATATTCAAAATATCATTATAGTTCCTTACAATGATGTATTTTGTGGGGCTATTTTATCAACACTAAAGATTTATAGTTTTCCACGGAATCCAAATTATAGAGGAAAAGTTGAAGAAACCGTAAACGTATCAAATAACTTAAAAGTTTGCTGCAATAGTGCAAAAACAGTGAGTGCAGTTTTAATATTTACTTTGCGTAAAGTTTCATCTATGAAAACGTGATGTGATTTTTTAAACAGGCTGGTCGTATTTCACTCACAACATGGTTTTTATTATTTTCTGCGTCTCTTTTTAGAGGTATAGTTTAAAAGAATGAATAGAATGTATAAAACCGTTAAGATCTTATATCCGTTAAGGTGCAAACTGCATAGTGCAATTTTCCAATAATTATAAATAGAATACATGCATTGTCTGGGTGATAGACCATGTATTTAGTGATTGCTCGTGTTAACTTGCAAAAAAATTAAGAAGAAGCTGAATTATAAAGTTGTTAAGAGTCCAATTAGAGCTTTATAATACAAGAAAAAATATCGGTAGAATTGAATAGGAAAGTCTGACCTCCTTTAAGTTACTTGCATCCCAATGCATACTTGGGAAACAGTTTAAACGATCCGCATTAGCTGAATGAATGGAAGGAAACCAATTAAATGGAGTGGATGAAGGTTTCTCCAGGTGCAGTGCCAATTGAGCTGGTCTATATTTGCATATGACCTAGCATTTTTAATTATCGAAGTGTTTGATGTACCTATTTAATTAAACGTATTCCTCAAGATACTGCCAATATTTAGATTTACGCCATTTCTGTTTGGATGGCGAAGATTAGGTTCAATAAAACATTAATATTGAAATCTATAAATTGTAAACACAATTGCTGCTTCGGTTAATTTTAATATTTTATGAAGCACCCAGTATGTTTTGAAACATCATCCTCTTCAATGTACCTATTTTACTTCTCCACTAAAATTATAAAAAAAAATTTCGTCCTTGTCTTCAATTTGAGTAAACCCATGATCATCAAGCAAGAATACATCGCGGGACTATAAGATTAGCGTTCCAAAACAATCTATCGAAACGATTTTCTCGCATGTACAAACAAGGCGTTGTGTGCAATAACGTGCAATATGGTACTATTATCATTTGTAGCTTTTTCTCTGTGGAAACGGCGCCGGCGAGTGCACTTAATGAGCCCGTGGGGTCTCGCGTGCCGGGTCCAGTGCTTGCCCACTTACGCCATTTATTTATCAAGCCATCGCACTCTTAATTAAGTGACCTTATACTGCTGTTGGTGTCATGAAGCTTGCTTAAAGGTTTGAGCTGTAGTAGAATTTCCTTGGTTTATAAATTTCGATATAAGTTTTTTTTTTGCACGGTTTTAGCAACTTTTCTACACGCATCACGGAATGTTATGAATGCAATTTAACAATACACATAATGTTTCTTGCGCTTCGTATTATATTTTAGTTTGACTAACTAAGTATTTACAAAATGCTGTCCTCGGTAGACTGCACGGTTGTAGTTTCGGGTTTAGAATAAAACCTCTCCATTTCTTCCGTGGATGTCGTAAGAGGTGACGAAGGAAATAGGTTAAGGTAGGTACATTTTAATCGATTGGCTAGCAACCAGCCACTTTTATACGTGTCAACTTGAAACCTAAAAAAATATTCTAGAAGATGCGACGGAACGTGAAATGGACATGGATTTGTCTACGTAGCGTTTCGTGTGCTCTGCCTACCCTATTTAGGAATGCTGACGTTTTGTATGTTAACAATCCGTATAGTTTAGAAGCTTCCTACAAAATTTATTAACATACACCCATTTACGGCGACCCAAGACTAAGTAATTAATTCGGCCTAAACAAACAATTTTATTATCCTGACCAAACTGTTCGTAACTTTTGTACTCGTCTATCGCACGTTAAAATCGCTTCGTATGTTAATTTAACAACGCAATTCTCTAATTTGCCATAAAGTGCTTTTGCGTAACAGGCACCAAATATTAATTAAAACTAAAAATAGCGGGACATTTAAAGTGGAACGACGTTCATTCATAAACTCATATATGCATGCGTGGAATTAAGCATGCAAGCCGCATCGATGCGCGATACGACCCTATGCCGCATGCACTGTCATGCAGTATTCGCTCTAAATATTTATGTTATGACTGGCCGAATAGCACTGCATGAAATTTTACTTTTGTAGAGCTGTAGGTTGTCCCTTTTATTCGTGTCCTATTGAAAAGAGATGCAGAGCCAAATAGACCGACTGTATAGAGGAAGGAGGAAGCGTTAGCTATCCAGCCCGACCTGTGTTTGGTTTTTTTTGTTAGTTTATTTTATGCATACCGATTCCAGATATGAAATTGCATTTTTCAGTGTGAAATAGCGCATCTGACACAGTATAAAAATCATGTCGCGTTTTTATATTATTTCTCGCTTATTCTTGTAATAATTGTGAAACACGTGATAATTAGGAGTATATATGTAGGTATTGTAGGTACAATTACACACGTACCTAATCATTAGGGTTTAAATTACTAAAATGTTTAGGTTGAATAGTCTTTTTATATGTTTTAAGGTAAGATGACTCAGAGTTTTTTTATTCCATAATAGGGTTAGTAGTTATCGACACTGAATAAACGCTAAAAAATTACCAAAGTATCTCTAGGCAGACTTTTTTGCAACTGAGTAAGGTAAACATGGCAATATATCTTACTTAGCAAAAACGAAAAAACAAATTTTCGTCTCCAAAAGATTCAATGAGCACCAAAGCTGAGTAAATGTTGCCTAGAGAACATAAATTTTATGGCAAGCTCTCAAAATGTAGGTGCATCATACCAGATTATCCAATTTATATGCGATCATGCAAATATAGAATTTACGGCTGATATAAACTGTCGATAGAGCCACCAGCCAAAGCTACGTCTCAAACTAAAGCGTCAACATGAGATGTGACAAAAATACAAGTAAATTCATAAATTCCATAATGCCACAACATTTTCTACGCCAAGACCGAAAAAAGACAATAAAGCATTGAAATAGATGTAAGTATGTTTCGCATAAGAATTTCTTTGAGCGATTCAACCGACTTTATTGGATTCTTTTACCTTATTCTCTCATTTTGTCAATTGAATTTCATTGTCTCCCTGTTTTTATTACACAAATTGTTTCACCGTCAATTATTGTTCAAGTTATTTATTTTCTGAAAACGTAATTGAAATTGCAGTGTTCTTCAACAAAAATGTCGACATCATAAGCGAATGTGATCTTCATACCATGTTGCGAAAAAATATAAAAACGTACAACATACATTAGGGCTGTTTTACCAAATATGGAGGCAGAGGACACCATACTTTTCCTTGTTTTGTAGCCAGTTTATTACGGTCAATAAAAAAGATGTACAGTGACGGGTTGCTTATTGCTAGCCTGTCGCCTAAAACGCAACTAATCTGTAACCTAAGTGTAAATATCAATTGTATCCAAGATTATTAAAATATCAATTATATCACGATGTTCAGGAGAACGTTACTCTTTTTATAGTATGTCGAAATTCTAGAAATATACAGATTTTAATAGCACGGACTTTATAACATTAATTTGAATAGATGGTGGCATTTCCGAATACGAATGCTTGATATATTTGATTTAGCTTGGTTGAAAGAGTCAAGTCGTGCATATAAAGTTTGTCTGCTTACGTGAACGAGTCTAAATTGTGGTCTTATCTAAACGCATTGCGGTGGGGACACGCTTTAGACGGATTGCTTTAAGCTGTGTACACATAGCACTAAAAATTATATTAAATTAAAATATTATTTCCTAAACTAGCAAAAAAAATGCGACAACATCTTGAGATACGTATTGCTGCAAGATTTGTATGTTACTCCTACACAAGGTCACGATTTTTCGGAAATTGGAGAAAAAAAGTCTCCCTAAAATTCTATGCAAGTTTTATAATTTTCTCTGGTGTTACCGTTACCCCATACAAAGTGTATGAAAAACGGTAATTTTACCGTTACATATAGAACCAATTTTGGTTCTCACGTTCATAAGGGAAAAACTCGTGATTCTGAGTAAAAAGAAAAAATGTTACAGATAATTATCACGAAAATGTGTACCTCGTCAGTAGCAAAAGATTTAAGAAACGCTCAAAAACACAGCTTCGATCGGTTTACAGCTCGTTACCTCTACCTATACCTAATGCTTACCTAGTAGTGCTTGTGTCAATTAAAAAAAAAATGTTAGTTGGGCCTACATTACGTATAAAAAATGTTTCAAGCTATTTAAGGTTATTTTTTCACCCATCTACTAGTCAGATCGTGGCACCTTTTCAATTGTCCCGTAAACCAATCCTTTGAATTCCAGCATCAAAAAAGCGTTCAAGGTGTAGTGCGACCTTTCCTTTTTCAAAGTGCGTTTATATAATTTAGAATTCTTTACACGTCCCGCATGTACACGAGGCACGTGTACAATGGTATGTACAGGGTTTTAGTTGTAATCGGCTCCAGTGTCTAGACCAGAAGTTCTCAAACTAGCCGATGCCGATTTGAATCGATTTTATAAAAGATCGATCTGATGGAATATAACCTCTATTGAGGACGATATTTTTGTCTATACGAAATTGTAGATATGGGTTTCTAGCTGTTATCTACAATTCTATCGGCGTAGAGTTGTTTTATCGCTATTTTTCGGGATAAAAAGTAGCCTATGTGTTAATCCAGGGTGCCAGCTTCCTTTATACCAAATTTCATTAAAATTTACCCCGACGTTTGGGCGTGAAGTGGTAACAAACATACACATACACACACCAACACGCACACACACTCACAAACTTGCGCATTTACAATATTAGTGTGATTTTCAAATCACGCTTATCATGACGCACGTAATATAATGTCAAGATGGCAGGGTCTCAGGGCATTTTGAGTCGCGGCGGATGGTTTGGGGACCACTGGTCTAGACTGTAAACATCGATGACAGGCATTACACATGCCAGCCAAACTACGCGAGCACGCGATGTTTTTAAATTCTGCGTAATGTAATGATTTTTGAAACAAACGGCTTTTAGGTAGCACCCGGGTCGAACGTTGTCGTAAAATGCATTCTTACCAAAAACAATACAAAGCACTTTGTGTAGAATTTTAATCCCTGACTTTTTTCAAAGTTCAATATTTCAAAAATTTATTGAAAATCGTCTACCAAAATAAAAATGCTAATAAATGGGTCCACATTTTCACTTTGATATAACGTCTTTTGTTCTGTATACAAAGGTAGGTATAATACGGTCGAACTAATTGATTTCATTTCTGACCCATCGCAGAACATAGTCACAATAAACTTGATAAAGTTTTCCTTTGTAAGTAGAGCAGTGCAATATTAATATGACGATAACTGTACCGAACAGGTTCTATGGTGGGTCTGGAATCAATGAGAGTACACTCCCTTAGTAAGTTTATGTAAATAATTTTAAACAAAAAAAAACCGACTTCAAATCTATACTAATATAATAAAGCTGAAGAGTTTGTTTGTTTGTTTGAACGCGCTAATCTCAGAAACTACTGGTGCGAATTGAAAAATATTTTTTGTGTTGGATAGACCATTTATCAAGGAAGGCTTTAAGCTATATAACATCACGCTGCGACCAATAGGACCGAATAAACAGTGGAAAATGTAGGAAAAACGGGGGAAATTTGTCACTATTCCACGCGGACGGAGTCGCGGGCACAACTAGTTAGCAATATTTTGAAAGTATTCTGTTTACTGAATGTAAAATCTTGACTTCATCAACAAATTACCGAAAACGCCGTACATCTCCATATAAAATTTGAAGAGTTCCCTCGATTTCTCCAAGATTCCACCATCAGATCCTGGTGTCGTGCAAATGGGACCAATTTCGAGTTATACCCTTTCGATTAAAAAAAAATTTTGAAAATCGGTCCACGGGTTTTCGAGTTATCGAGTAACATACACACAAAAAAAAAAAAATAAAAAAAAAAAAATTAGGTCGAATTGAGAACCTCCTCCTTTTTGAAGTCGGTTAAAAAGTGGGGCGTCACTGGTAAAATTATCAAGAGTAAGTAGCTACCTATTTATTTATTATACTAATCTACTGATAATTTATCAGTAAGTAAAACAGATCGTTTAATGGAGTTAGACCTATAAATTCATCTAGCCAAAGGAATATAATTCTACCAATTTAGTTAAAAGCCATAATTTTGCATATTATGTACGCCGTTCTTCACTTTTAGGTAATAAATAAGTCTGGACTATCGAATCATCTATATAGGTAGGTACTACGACGTACATGATCTAGTGTTGTCCAAAATATTAATATTTATATAATGAATTATACAAACAGTCATGGAAAACTTCTGTCCAAATTTGCATACCTATGTAGATATGTTTTATTCTTTTCAACAAATTTCCAATACGGTAAATTTATGACGTTTCTGCGCAAAAAATCAGGTTTTTTTTAACTCACGTAGGTAGGGTCAGCGTCAAAAGTAAGTGATAATTTTAGTATAGAATTTGACGTAACTCAGTACTAAAATTGTCAGTTACTTTTGACGCTGACTGTACATACATAAATCAGTTTTTAGATTTAATAGAAGACAAGTAATGGTTTAATGAAAGCAGTATTATAATGATATGTAGCTAACCTGTCGTGTAAAGCATACCTACCTGAACATAATTTCCTTAGTCGCCTTTTACGACATTCGCGGAAGAAAATGTAGAGGTGTTGTTCTGCACTCGAAACCACGCAGCTTGAGAAAAAATTATGACGTTTTTTTTGAAGTCGTGCTCATTTTTCAAGAAAACAAGGCATTGGCTTGTTTGAACCATCGCCCCAGCCGTCCTTGTCAACAACTACTAACGAGACAACTCATTTTCACAATAAAATCGAAAAGTCCCACTCGTTGAATTATTCAGAAAAATTGAAAACGAAAGGATAGTGAAACAAGCAACGGCCGACACCGACATGTCGAGACAGGATTATAATAAAATATTGAAAAATTTCACGTCAAATCCATTGGCAATTTATATTGAGATGGCGAATTTTCTCCAATAAAAAGCAAATATTAGTACGTGTCGCAGCGAGCGATCCGATTTCTTATGAAAGTATTTTTATTGAAACTAGTCGGGCAATATCAGATATCGCTTTATTTATTTAATCAAAAACTATGTTTTGCTATCGAATTTCGAAACGTCTTCGGGTAGATTACAAATTTAATGCATGTGCTCTCAACAAACATTGGTTGACATGGCTAATTCGTAGAAAAACTAAACAATTTGATATAAAAATCAGACTTTTTCCACAAAACTTCAACTTCTCCAAACATTTGAGTGTATCAAATTCCCATACACATGTCATGTATCTACATACGTGGTGTGCGATTGTTCCATTTCTTAATTTTTTCTCACCGTAGGTACATTTTCTTTTACCTTGTATATTTTTAATCAATATTGTATTGATAATGACCTAAGTATGATTAAAATTAAGTAGGTATGGAATGTCACTCTGTCTGCGTTGCAGTATGTTTATCTTTTCACGCCTCAACCCCCCAACTAACTTCAACGAAATTTAATATAGCAATAATTCAAACCCCGAGGAAGCAATTACTTTATCTCCCAGAAAAAACAATAGTTCCCGCGGGATATACAATAAAATCGAAATTACAGATTCGATTTTGAATAGGTAGGTATAGCACATAGTAAAAGAATAAGAAAGAAAAAAATGTAGTAAATATCTCATCTTTATTCTAATTCTCCGTAGACGAAACCATAGACCAGCTTTTGCATGTGTGTCTAGTTCATTAACATTTATAGTGATTGTCGATTCATTTCATCGTGCATTGTTTCCACATCGTATTGTACTAAAGCGCTTCAGCAAATTGCCGTCGAATTAACCACACTCTAACCAATCGGACATAATGTTTCGAAACTAAATATGCACTCCAATAATAATGACCACTAACGCTTATAAAACGGGAACAAAGCAATAACCTGGATACAGAATAGGCGTTAATCTTTACGATCCATAACATACTTAATCGAGAAAATGTCTCTGTCTATTTCTGTGGGATAGAAAGGTAATTTGTTTATTAAAGCGTATTCTTATGAGACAGGTAAAACAGGTAGATAAAACTGTTCAGGTAGGTAGGTACTACTGTCTAGCGCAAATGGATGTGACAAAAAGTTTTTTTTCAATTCCATAATATTAACAATACTTAGCGTAGTGAAGTAGTATTATCAAATCAGCCTTTTTTTATTTTCTCTCACGTTTGTATTGTGTTTAAGATAACATAAAATAAATAGTACAAACCTTATAAAGTTAAGCTTTGAGGGAACTCCTAAGTAACTTAATTTTATAATTATCGTAAAAGTATTAAACATTGACGGCAAAATAAGAAATAAACCGTCCGAGCGATTTTCCTAATAGCCTAATAAAGTAAGGTTAATTAAGGTAAAAACCTCGGAATTTCGAGATACCCAGCTGGAAGTTTTGTAAATATTTGCATATTGAGGCCCTAAAAGTTGTCTCAAAACCTACATATTCTAGGGTGTGAGCGACTATTAAATTTCAAGGTCAAAAGTCACAAAAATCTGTTTTTTGCGCTTCTTTTGTAAATATCTCATTTCCTATGGATTTTTGCTATTTGTGTTTCTTATCAATATTGTAGAATACAAAATTCTCTATAAGTTTTGTTTTTTATTTTTTTTATACGGTGAACCGATTTCGAGATAGAGGGCGGAGAGCGCGCGGTCATAACATCACTTTGGGTCGACCGGTCTCCGATCGAAAACGCGCTATTATATACTTGATGAACTATCGATAGATCAATGATTATAAATATTTGATTAATTAAATCAATGTGGCTTTGGGTTGGCTGCTGACTGTCTTCGTTTTTTGGCGTAAATTAGAAGATGTGTCCCTCTACCCTGGATTTTTGCAATTATAGTTGATTTTTTTCTATGTACCAGACCAGCTGGTTTTCGATTTTTGACGTAAAATGAGGTGACCCACTAAGTTCAATATTTTTTGTAAAGGAGGTATGTCGATTTCGACAGTAGTTTGGTTGGGCTCTAGTGCTTTCTAATCAGGGTCACCAGGTACTCCAGATCTTCAATTATCCCAGTTTTTATATTTTTCCGTTTATGTAGTCATTAATCCCTAATTCTGTACCAAATTTCAGCTTTGTGAGTTTATGGGAAGTAGGTACTAGTTCTATTTTGATGATCATGAGTGAGTGAGTGAGTGTCGAAAATGCGAAACTTTGCTTTCGTTTAACTTCGGTACTAAATGACCTGCTGATTTGAAATTTTGTATTTTAAGTATGTAATTATAGCTTACTAGATGACAAAAATTTCAGCGTTCTGGTCTTATCCAGAAGTGCTCAAATAGGTGCCTGAAAATGCGGCGAAATGGATCCAGTAAAGGATGGTACGGCAGTGCTAGCTTCGCGCTCGACTTGGTGGAGGCACGGCCGTGCCCCCGACCATCAACTTCTGCAGCATTTTGAAGTTTTACAATATCTGTGTCGTTTTGGCCATCGAAGTACCCAAGGCCTTAAGTGATGCTGTGACCGCGCGCTCTCCGACCTATATCTCGAAAACGGTTAACCGTATAAAAAAAATTAGACGCAAAATTTGTAGAGAATTTTGTATTCTACAATATTGATAAGAAACACAAATAGCAAAAATCCATAGGAAATGAGATATTTACAAAAGAAGCGCAAAAAACAGATTTTTGTGACTTTTGATCTTGAAATTTAATAGTCGCTCACACCCTAGAATATGTAGGTTTTGAGACAACTTTTAGGGCCTCAATATGCAAATATTTACAAAACTTCCAGCTGGGTATCTCGAATTCCGAGGTGATTTCCTAACCTTATTAGACTATAAGCAATTTCCAGGAGATCAGTAAGTAACGCCCACTGACGGTGTCACATTTCCATTCCGTCTTTTAAATCTCCTTTAAACATAATTCTCAATCAATATTTTATTTATGTAGAAAATTGGTTTGTTAGTATGTTGTTTTGAATCAAACTTAATCGTAATGCGGTCTAATGGAACGAATGGAAGTCTCAAGAGATACGATGAACTTTCCATACATTTTTCCTCGTATATTTTCAAATAAGGAAAATACAAAACCCGTTTGACTGTGTCTTCATCCCTCCCTGAAATATGCCCAATATTCAATCGATTGATAATCATCAATCAATAATAGGGGAAGTACGGACAAAATGACAGGGTGTTTTTGATTTTGAATAATATTTTTTTATTTAGGTAACGCAACTATAATCAGTCTTCTCTATTAATAATCATCTTTGGTTATTTTACTATCAGTAAAACACCTATTTAACTATATACAAGCTATAACAAAATAATGATGACGAATTGATGATATAACACCCATACGTTATTTCCGTCATCTTCGTATATCTAATAGGCTAAACCGTCATAGATTGAATGTTGAACCGTTAGCTATCATAATTGAATTTTCGCACCAATGTTCTTACATAATTTTAAACGAAACTGTGCTTCTAGTATTGCCACTGGGCAACGGTTGCTCATTTAAATGATAGCGAAATACTCCCTGGTAAAAAAGCAAGAGTGAAAGTTAAGTAAAACTCTGTGATAGAACTTCTTCAAACTCGGGTCGTACAAGACGTGTTTATGCTCAAAAGTAATACAAAAGTGATTACGAACTTTTAATGCTGAAGTAAAAGCTATTGAAAATGTTTACTTGTGGGAGGGTTCTTCAGATATTATTTATCTTTATCAGCCTATATTTCTGTATCACATCACGCCTGTGTCCCAAACACACGAAACGCTACATAGACATAACCGTGACTATTGCACATGCACATGCAGTTTTAGCATATTATTCAGGTTACCTACCCAGGTCTACCGAAACTCGCGAAAATAACTCTGTGCCTGTCTGGTTATATGTATTCATGCACTTGCCGATAAATAGTAATAGTGAAAGTAGTTTAACACCCGAGACAGGATAAAAGCCTATTCAAAAAGCAATTCTAACAATGGCTTTGAATATAACAATAATCAGGAAAAATAATATAACGAGCGGAATCGCGGAGCAGAAACATAGTCTAGAGAAAATTGATTCAACATCTCCGATAAGTTTAAGCCGCGTGGGCGCCAAACTCTCTCAAAGATTTCAAAGCAACGGACTTGCAAGGAAATATGCACCCACGGGCGCGGACTTAAAATGTAGCAGGAAAAGAATATTTATGATTTTCGCCTACGGAGATGCATCAAAGGCGTGGACGGTAAGCAATACGCGTGGCAGACTCGCGTTTCGAGGGTTCCGTATCTAAAATATTTTTAATGACATGCTTGGGAATGGAACTTACTGCTTACTCCTGAACAGATGTCTTTCTTATTGTTTTTTTAAAGACTGTGTAAACTGTTTAAACATTGCTTAGCCGTTAGTGAGTTACATTGGCCATATTTATCTGAAAGATAAAGTTCTAACCAAAACAAAATTTGTTCGAATATTGGTAAATAGGTATTGTCAACATTGAGAACTGTTAACACCACTTCCAAACACAGAAAATACTCACCGTACCTTGCATGGATGCACTTGAAATTTGGAACTTGGTCCTTAAATAACCTATTACACTCAGCGAAATAATACAATTTCACCTGCAAATTACTCCTTAGAAATAAACTAGTATTGCCACTATGCTACTTAATTACATTCCCTCGGAACCCAGTCAAAATCAGTCAAAATATATTTATAATAAATTAGCAAACCAGTTAAAAATCGAAACAAATGACAAAATGAATACCAAGACACTGAATAATTTTGATTTTGTACACTAATACTTAGATGGGGTAACGTGATCTCTTATGTCTTCTTCTTCTTCATCTTTTTACGTACCCATAAGGCATGATACATTTTTTGGACAGGTTAATTGTGAACTTGTGCAATCAAAATTTTAATACTTGAATACTTAATTTCATTTTGATGAACGGGTTCCGAAAAAAAACTGTATTTTATTTACGATTCTACAAAGACGTTACGGTGGCTTCAAAGCACTGCACTGACGCAATCCTATGAAACGACTCAAGAATGGTATCTTCACCAAGTGCGAATGACGTGTTGCGAGTGTTGTTCTGATAGATTACCTTCGTTAAATACGACATATAGGTCACGGTCGGCGGTGTGTTGCATCGAATTATTTATTTTGGCCAAATATGAGGGTTTTCATTTTGTTATGAGGGCCCTATAGTAGAGACTTATAGGTAATTAAAAAAAGATAAACAAACGGGAGCTGTCAAAAGTCAACCACAGTTACATTCCCAATTTAATGCGACTAAAATATGAAGTGTCATATTTAATGTAGCAACACATACCTTACGTGATTTTTGACTTTCTCGGGTTGACTTTTGACAGCTCCCGTTTGTTTACCTTTTTTTAATTACCTAAAAGTCTCTAAGTACTATAAATATCTGTTGAATATGGTATATGGGCTATGGTAGAAGGAATTAGGTCA
>BHDV01042719.1:172895-189021 GCA_005406045.1 Adoxophyes honmai | reverse complement strand
CGACGAGGCGAGACCGCGAGGCGAGACGATGCACGAGGCGAGGCACGAGGCGAGGTACGAGGTGAGAGTGTGAATGTAGCATAACACATTCACGACCAAGCATAAAATCAAAACGTCTGCGCGGAACCGAGTAGTCTATAGCTAGTACAAAATGAACCTTCTTGAAGCCGGGTCCTTGGTTCTGAATGTGTTAAATACAACACGTAGTAGTGCTCGTAGATATCTACTTGTACAATACTCGAATGTTACAGCGAGATCTTGAAATTTGGAAAGGACATATTTTCAGACCGAAGAAAAAAATGGAATGAACTGTGCAGGAGTCGCGGGTAAAATTTAAATTATTAAATACTTACAGATTTTTTATCAGCTAAGTAGGGTATAGTTTTGTTAAGTAAGCATCAAAAGAACAGTAACTATTGGAATAATTATTAATAGTAGGTTCTGCGTACACTGATCCATTGTAAGTAAAAATCTACTTCTTGTACAACAGGGAACCAAGAGAACTAGTCACTGTAAAACTGTTAACACCAATGATAGAAAACTGGGCTTCTCGGACCTATTTAT
The DNA here is from genome assembly GCA_005406045.1 of Adoxophyes honmai. Lineage (NCBI taxonomy): Eukaryota > Metazoa > Arthropoda > Insecta > Lepidoptera > Tortricidae > Adoxophyes > Adoxophyes honmai. The sequence continues at coordinate 188,457 of BHDV01042719.1, read as the reverse complement.
ACGGATTGAGGAGCATTAGTGGTACCTGAATTCATACCTTCACAATTGGCACAAAAAACAATAGGTCCCTTTGTTTAATTTATTTTCTAAACGAGCCTTTGTCTATAATATGGATAGGGATTATTGACTATTGAATATTAGTGCTTTTATTTTCCTAACAATAACAAAAATAAGTTGGCTATAATTAACCGTTTTAACCAGTGATCGAGTATACGCGAAACTCCTGTGAAGTTTTTTTTCCGGAATTTTCAATTCAATAAAAAAAATCGAAAATCTGAAAATATCAGTACTTTGTAGCCTTTGAAAATACAATTTTAACCAATATGACAATAATAGCGACGAAGTTTTTTTATAGGTCCAAAAGTATTTTTTTCATATAAGATGACCTAAGGAATTAAGTTTCACGTAATGTAGGAAAAACATGGCTATAAATATAATATAGTTTCATAATATGCAAGACACAAATGTTTCATCACTTTTCAAACCAATGCACCCTTGGTTTGAACAGTGATGAAACATTTGTGTCTCCCACAAGGTCAATAATGAAAATTTCCACGAAAAATTGTACAAGGGTTTTCTTCAGACGCGCATACCAGACCACGGATTAAACTATTCAAAGTCACTTATATGCCACCTTGTAAATCATGATAATGGGAAGGTAAAAGAAAAGTGTATAAGTCATGGTTTTATCTAAAGTTTCATGAGCTCTTCCTTTCTACCCCATTTCGGAATAATACCTGGTCTATAATATCAAAGAAGCCCTTGAAATTTGATTTGCTAATCTATTTAGCAATACTGTACCATATAGATATGGAAAAGAAAACAATCGGGTCATAAAATAATTTGAAAATTTTATTTCAAACTTAAAATATCAACACATTTTCCACTTATTTTAATTACGATACTTTTTTTCTAGAAACTCATATTGCTAGGCATAGACGAGATATCTTCAGACGGGCTCTGGCTTGAGCTGAAAGAGCTTAAAGTTTCCCTCGTCTCCTCTTTTATCCTCAAATGGTCAGTGCTCGAGGGAGGTAGGGCCGGGAAGGACCTGTCTTTCTCTCTGTGGTCCTTTTCTTTCCCAGATTTGTCTTTGCTGCTGTGTTTGTGCTTGTGTTTGTGTTTGTGTTTCTTCTTATCTTTCTTCTTTTTCTTTGGCTGCAACAACAAAAAAAATATTATAATAACCGTAAAAAACAAAATCGGGGGCGTTCGAAACAGCAAATAAAGTAGTTAAGAGTTTATAGAGGCAGTTCACAATTCATATTGAAGCCTTATTTAAGATTTTTATGCATACGTAATTACTGAGTGAGACTAGTCAACTATTTTGGGCCCCGTTGGACATTTATTCGAGCGTTTCAACCGTCTCATTCATTTAGACACTTTTATGTAGAAATGGAAGAATATTCTGATACCGTCGTTTAGTCATCTATTAGAAAAACCGGAACTTTTAACAAATAGTCAAAAACGATACCAAGATCTGCAGCAGATTCATTAAAAACTAGCTTTTGCCCACAGCTTCGCTCCCTTTAACAAGTATTTTAGGTAAGTTAAGTATTTTAGTGGGGGTTATGAAGAGACAAAAAGTAACCTACGTCACTCCAGCCTTTTATCTCCACCCAAAAAATTACGTCAATCCGTCGCCCCGTTTAGCCGTGAAAGACGGACAAACAAACACAGTTTCCCATTTATAATATAAGTATGGATAAGGATCTAGCCAGATGAATGAGACGGTTGAAAAGCTCGAATAATCGCCCAGTTGTACCGTTCCACTAGGTTATGTTGGGGTTCATATTCTGGTTACCTTAGGAGCACCCATGTCGTCCTTGTCGTGTCGGAACATGCCTGGCTCGAAGCCGATGGGACCCGAGGAGCCGGGTATGCCCGGCAATGGTGCCGCGTTGTCCGATATGAACTCGCGCTTTGAATCATCCTGTGAGAGTTACATTCTGTATTACTTAACTAGGATAAAATAAGATGCTGTTAAATGGCAAGTGTATCTGTTTATTGTAACTGGTTTCTCGTGCTAAAGAAATAAAAAAAACCTCATTCGTTAGTTTTAAAAGAAATTAGATGATTGTTTAATGTATAACGTAAAAAACATTAAATGGTCCTTCGAACCGGATTTAAACCAGCTACCTATAAACAGCTAGCGCCAAAAAGCTACATCGACGGATATAGACAGAGAACTGCAACAATTATAACAACACAAAGAAACGCTCAATTAAGCCCCTTTACTCTTGGCCGACCAAAAGGCCAAAAAACAGTTAATGATAGGTGAGAGAGCTCAGATTTTAATTCAGATTGTAGTAAAATAAAATTACACATTTACGTTTTTTTATCGGGATCACCTCGACATTTTTCGGGCCAATGGTGATAAAATTGCTAATGATAGTCGTGACGGGCCCAATTGGCCCGTAACATGTCGACCAGATTTCGAAATAAAAACGTCACTGTAATCGTTTTTTTTACTATGAGTTTCACGGAAGTTTTATCAGTAATTTCTTGTTTCACCTTGTTAATATTACCCTAAGTTTCAAAGCAACCAATAAAAAACTAACTTCCCGTTATTTAAAACTAGAACTATCTCAAACTCACCCCACTGAACACTCTGATGGGCATATCGTGTACTGATGTCACGTCTATCTTGACGTCTTCCTCTTTGATACTGGATACGGGTATGGGCAAGATATCGTCCATATGGTCCAACCCCATCGGAGTCGGCATGAGGATGCCTTGCTCTTGTATCATTGGCTCTTCTGCTTCGAATTTAATCTGAGGACCAAGGGAGAAACTAAGACTCTTTCGTGTTCAGGTAAAAGTATTGTGTGCGTAGAAAAATAAGTCGGGGCCTAGAGGGAACTGCGTTAAATCCGTCAATTAATCCCTTTAACCTTTTGACCGCCAAGGCGCGAAGTGAAACGCTGTGCTCCTAACGCCAAAGACGTGAGTCGGCTCTAAGATAATGCTTGTTTTTTTCGAATGGTGCTGTATTATTTTATTTAAATTAGGTATAAAATAACTTACACTACCTATAAATAAAGTAAACCTAGAAAAAATGTTGCAGCGTTTTATATTTCAGTTCTTTCGCAATAACTTCGACGCACCATTTAACTTCGTGGCGTCACGGGCACTGACTTGCGATGACGTGATATGGCGTCTTTGGCGGTCAAAAGGTTAACAGGTTTCATGGATACCTCGTACGAGAGGTAGTAATATCTAATGTTACTTCCAGTATTTTTATCCTGAATATTCCTATCGATTAGTTTAATAAAATAACTTTTTTTTTAATCGTAGTTGGTTCGAGTCTCGGACGAGGCAAGCGAGTTATAGAAAGTAAAAAAAAAGAAACGTCTCGACCAAAAAAAACGCCTCCTTTATGAGAAAATGAGTCACTCGGGGATTTGTGGTTCCCTTCCAAGAACCGACTTATTTTTCCACCGTACGTAGGGTTTTCGGATTGTCGGGCAGCCAATCCAAGAAATTTGTTCCAACGTGGTAATGTCACACCCCGACATTTGAATAACTACGTGGAAATAAATTTTAAATGCGGTTACAGCTGCAAACGTGCAGAAAAAAAAATTCGCCATTAAATTTAAAATATCAGCAACCAGATATCATGAAAATAAATACGCGTACTGAATATTTTATACTCATAACACAAATATACGCCTCAAAATAAACTACAAGGTTTTAAAAACATCAACAACATACCTCGTCAATCTCCTGCTTGATAACCGGCTGGTTGTCCAACTCTCTCAGTCTGTCCTTCTCCTTCTCCCTCTCTTTCTCTCTCTCTAATCTCTCCCGCTCCTTGTGCTGCATTTGCTTCATCATAGCCTGTATCTCTGGGAGAGGCACGCATATCGGCCGCTTGAGTCCATACAACGTGTAGTAGAGGTCAACCAGATCACAACGTAAACGTGCATCGTTAGACAGGTGACTGTTTATGTTGTTCCATAGTCTGTAAAGAAATAATGCCTAAATAAAACTTTTAGCTAATGATAGGATAGAAATTAGAGAACAGAAAGCCTTCAGCGAAATTAATACTTTATGTCAACGGTCTACAACTTCTGAGGCAAAATAACTACACATCCATCTCTCTCCAGACAAATGTTACGTTTGTCGACCTAAGTTGAAAGAGACAAAGTGGGAAATTATATTTATGCAACTGAACTCCGAAACTCCGTCATCGCGATTTCAAACACTTTGACATTTGATGACATAGTGACGTTTGGAGAACTAGTTCTACCACTCGACGATAGGTGGCACAGTTTAGGCTACCCCATTTGAAAGAAAGAAAGAAAGAAACATTTACTAACGGAAATTTGACACGGAAAAAACATTTTTGCTGAACTTATCTAAGCCTTAAATAAATACTAACTTAACAATATACATGCATTGAAAATATAATATTTTCATGCCAAATAGCGACAAAAGGGCCGCACTCAGCATGATATCGCGGCAAGCTACAACGCTGATTTTCAGGGCGACCCAATATAGGCAAACATAGGCGTGTTTGTGTGTATGTATGGAACTATGGAGTAAAGTAAAGTAAAAAACTCTTCATTGTACAAAAAAATATGTACTACAAATTGGTAACAAAAAAAGCACAAAGTACAAAGGCGGACTTATCCCAAAAGGGATCTCTGCCAGTCAACCCTTTAGCAGTAGAGGAGCAGCAATTTAGGTAACAACATTTGATATTCTGTCAAAAAAATTTTAGTGGACCTTCTGTACTACTACTTATTCTGAGGCAACACCCAGTCCGCTTTTTTTCTTACCTGTGCACAACAGCCTCTGTGTCCAACCTATGCCGCTGGGCCTTCTCGAACGGCGGCATGTTGACCATCAGGCGGGCCAACGCGTGTCTCACGTGCGGATCGGGGTCGCTCTCCACTGTGGTGAGGAGGGAACTCAGGTCCTCGGGCTTTCCGTCCACTCGGACGAAGTCTACTAGGCATTCGAAAGCTGCGCGGCGAACGTCTGGGGATTATGGATGACATGATAAGAGATGCTACGGAGGTTCGACTTTAACACATTTAGAACCAAGGACCCGGCTCCCGGGTTCTTCAAAACATTCGCGAGATACCGAGAACTCGGTAGCCAGGTTCATTTTGTACTAGCTATAGCTACTCGGTTCTGCGCAGATGTTTTGATTTTAGGCTTGGTGGTGCATGTGTTAATTGCGATGCGTTGGAAGTTGTGATATCACACCACCGATTCTGATTTGAGTTCTGATTTTGACTAGTTTTGAAGTCGGCGAATTGCACCAAGCTTTTGTTATTTATACAAGGTGGCCATTACCGTAATTATTTTAACCAGTGGTCGAGTATATGCGTCTGAAAACCCCTGTGAAGTTTTTTTTCAGAATTTTCATGTCTAAAAACATACGATGAAAAAAATATCCCGTCCTCTGTACTCCGGTCCTTATCAAAATAGTAGCTGTAGCGCGACTCCGTTCGCGTGGAATAGTTACTTTGGGTAGCAAAGATAAATAATTTCCCCCGTTTTTTTCCACATTTTGCAGTATTTCTTCACTCCTATTGGTCACAGCATGATGTTATATAGCCGAAAGCCTTCCTCGATAAATGGTCTATCTAACACAAAAAGAATTTTTCAATTCAAACCAGTAGTTCCTGAGATTAGCGCGTTCAAACAAGAAACAAACAAACAAACTCTTTAGCTTTATAATACTGCTATAGATGTTAGAAGAAGCTACGAAACGGTAGCACGTATTAGTACGTTTCGTAGCTGGTTAACCTTTTGACCGCCAAGGCGCGAAGTGAAACGCTGTGCTCCTAACGCCAAAGCCGTCAGTCGACTCTTAGATAATGCTTGTTTTTTTTTTCGAATGGTGCTGTAATATTTTATTTAAATTAGGTATAAAACAACTTACACTACCTATAAATAAAGTAAACCTAGAAAAAATGTTGAAGCGTTTTATATTTCAGTTCTTTCGTAATAACTTCGATGCGCCATATAACGTCGTGGCGTCACGGGCACTGACTTGCGATGACGTGATATGGCGTCTTTGGCGGTCAAAAGGTTAAAATATTTATGGTCAATTTCCGGCCACTCCGTATGCAATAGATACATTAATTTTCAAATCTTTCCATTTCATTTAAGTCTTAGGTACCTAATGTACGACTTTTCATCATTCATCAGTAATAAACAAGTTTAAAAATCATTTCAACAGTAATAGACAAGTTTAAAAAATGAAAAGATAATAAAAAACAATTGTTAATTTAGTAAGTAAATATTGCACTAAGCATTAGCAGCCGTACAAACGTAAAAATGTTGTTTGAAGAAGTTATGTAAATTTTATCTGTTACATTACAGCATTCACTATCGTAAAACATTGAAGTGCGCAAACAATGTTATCTCTTATCTGTAGTACTAACGAGTAAACTCAACAATTCACTGTCAGATTCTCAAATTCAATTAAAAAAATATATATATACCAAAAATTGAAATAAAAGCACGTTTTATGTATGGGAACCCCCCATAAATACTTATTGTACCTCATCATTCGTCGCTGTGTGTAGGTTTCCTCACGATGTTTTCCTTCACCGAATAGCTCGTGATAAATATCAAATTTGATATCGCACATAAATTCCGAAAAATTCAGAGGTGTGAGCCCGGGGTTTGAACCGACGACCCTCTGCTTGAGAGGCCACAGTTCGAACCGCTGGGCTATCACCGCTGGGCTTTTTTTATTGTACCTACTCGGATTTAATTACTTACTTTTAAACTAGATATACAACTAAATGTCTACCAGTTACCGTCATTATATCGACCCAAAAACACCAAAAAATATCATAATTGTTAAACGGGAGCAACTAAATAATTGTTTTATTTTATTTTGTATGAAATGTAAGACAATCTGTGAAAATTTCTACAGTCTATAAAATAAAGTCACTGTCGCCGTCTGACGGTCCCTTCAATATTCAATCTTTAAAAGATCACCATCAACATATGGCTAACTTACCAACATACTGTCCGTACTGGGCATACGCTCTAAACACCATGGGTATGCTCGGAAGGTGGCCACACTGTTGCAATCGTCGTATAGCGCGCAAGCAACTAACTGTCACTGTGTTTTTATAGCATGGCAACACTTTCTCCAAATTCAAAACGCGGGTGATCTCTTCTAGGACAAGTTTCGTGTCCGCTGAGAGAGAGTCCGCTGTTATAGGAGCACCCTGTAACAATAAGATAGACAGATTAAGTAAATAAATAAGTAAACACTCTATTGTACGAAAAAATTACAAGGAAAATGGTGACGTAGAAAGAGGGAATTATCCCTTAAGGGATCTCTTACAGCAAACCTTTCCTTAACCAACCGTTACCAACCAAACTAGATCAAGTTATTTATGTATTTGGACCCTTTAACAAGTTAGTAACAACCCCACTGGACATAACTCATGCACCACTCAGCCAGTACATCTAAAATTCTGTTGCATAGAGAACAGACCCACTAGAGAAACAATGTTAGCCACCCAGGCCCGAAAAACGTTAGTGGTTTGTCACTTACTAACGTCACCGTCACTGTCACAGCCAATAACCGTAGAGAAAAAAGGCACTAGCGTTACGCGCAATCTTGGGCCGGCCAATAAGAGCACAGCGATCGCCTCGATGGTTTGGCGGAATCGTCTCCGAACAACCAAAATGACATTAGTACTCTAGTGGGTCTGTCCACTATGTTCTGCTGTAACTGACGTGGCTTTTACATTTGTACGGTAGTTAATCTTGCGACCCAACTTTATAGCTCATTATGAACATGTTCAAGTAAAAGGTTAACAAAGGTTAACACAGGTTAAGAGGTTAACTTACAGGCTGCAAGACGGATATGACAGGCGTTATGGTGGCCGCCAGGGCATCCACTAACGCAGCTTTGTAGTAGTTGTCCGAGAAGTGGTTTTTCGAGTTGTCGTTGTACTTGAACAGATCTAAGAGGAATCTGACGACCTCTGGCGGGCAAATGCCGTGGATATTGCGAAGGCCTGGAAAAAGATAAGTATGAATGAGGAATTACGAATCCGAAAGGGGAGGGGGGATAGAGGGTAGGGCAGGTCAGAGGCGAGGGCAGGCGAGAGGGGTGGAAAGGGGATTAGAAGAGGGGAGGGCAGAGGATTAAGAAGGGGTGGGGAGGGCGATAGAAGAGGGGAGGGGGATAGAGGAGGGTAGGGCAGTAAAAAGAGGAGGGGAGGGCAGAGGAGACAGGAAAGGTCGGAAAGGTGATAGACTAGGGTAGGGTAGGGGAGAGAGGAGGGTATTAGGAGAAAGGGTGCAATGGGGCAAGAGAGACGGGGGGTAGGGTGGGGGAGGTTTAGATTAAGACAGAAATATTAATATCAGACTGTTCTATTTTATTACGTTAGTTACTGCAAAATTTAATTTTACAACGCATTTAATCGTACTGTTCGTTCAATAATAAAACTATAAACTAACCTGCCATAGCCACGGGTATAGTCTTCTGTAGGAAGTAATGCTGCAGGTTGTCAAAGTTATTCTGCTTTATAATATGTGGTGCGGAGAAGGAGCCGAACATCTTGCGGAATATCGTCAGCATGGCGGGCGGGCCTTGCCACGAGCTGATCATCGCGTTTGCCACCTACAAAGACGATCATTTTGTTCAATTCACTAAAGCTGGAGAGTACGGAACTAATTAAACTATGTATAAAGGGCCATCTTTAAAGTAAATCACACTTTAAGGAGAGGGGGGCAAGTGTTTCGTGACATTTGAACAAAATTACTGTAATTTTCATAGTTGAATGTGTGACTTAGGGGGGAGGGAATTTTTAATTGTACGTGACGTAATTTATGGATAGCCTCTATGCCACATAAAGTGAAAATATCTTGAGTAAAGGCATGTGTACTTGGTTAAAAATATATTCTAATTAGTCCGTGAGTTGGATTATGGAAAATAATGAGACACATGTTTTTTTGGTTTATCAAAACATCGACAAAGGTCATCATCAAACTTCCGGAGTCACGCGAAATGTCACTCGAAACTTCAGAGCACTGTATTATCGCCATTTTTTGATCGTCAAACAAATTAAAAAATACGTGTTTAATATTTTTTGATTACCTATCTGACGGACTAATTAGTTTTTTAGTCATCTAATTGTAACCTACCTTGGTCAAGCAATGCGCAGCCCTGCACCTAATCTTATAGTACGTCTGTTCATTCTCTATGGTGTCCGTGAGTGCTTTCCTAGTAGCAGGTTCAGGGTAGTTATGCAGCGCGTCTATGGCCTCGCTCTGAGCTGTGACGTCACGCTCGTGACGTAGTTGGTACTGCCACTGGTAATCAGGCTGGGAGATGACGGTGCTGCGGAGGAGGGACATCTCGGGGTCGAGACGGATCCAAAGCACTGGTGAGTCGCTGGAAGAAAAGGGATGGGTTAAAAACAGCTGTACTATCGCGACCTTTATCAGTGGCCCGCGTGCAGTTAGAGATAATTGTAGTCTATTGAATTTCGCGCCCATTTGTAAGCGCGCCGAGTAATAAAAGCCGTATATTAAAAAACATTTTTTTTTTGCAAAAATTGTTTTTGCTTGCGGCCCGCAACATCATGACATGACTTAGAGGTGTTTGTGGCCCGTATAAAAAAAGTTAATTAGTGTTAATTAGTGCAAATCAGTGTTAGTCCGCGGGATCTGTACATTTTTTTGGAATAAAGACACTCGAACAACCTCTCTGTCAGTTCCAAATCAGTGCAGCGCTAGGGACGCGAAAGAAAATAAATCATTAACAACTTACTCCATAGCAGACAGATCCATATCAACTTCTTCCCCAGTGCACAGCGGTATCTTCTTCTTCTTGTTCCTTCTGCTTTTACTGTGGCATGTAATATCCGCCTTGACTACTGTATTCTCTATCTGGAGCGTGTGTTTGAAGGTCCCGTCCAACTCTTGCAACTGTACCAAGAGTGGACCCACGTATTTTCGGATACCACGTTCGTGTACGCAGTCTTGCCGAATTTCTAGCTCCACTGTGTTTCTATAAGTGTAAGATGAGTTTGATGTTAAAGGATGGGTTCTGTTATTGAGGTCAGAGTATGCTTCGGAGCGATTCGTGACCAATTATCGGGAAAAAGCCACGAGAGCAGCGTTTAGACACGTTTTTGACGCGATTTACATGCCTCGGTAGCCCCAAAAGAGTGATTAGTCTAATCTAAATTTAATTTAGATAAACCGATCTTATGCGCATAATAGTTCAAGGCGCGAGTCAAGGCGCATGCGATCGACTATACATATCACTGTCGAACTGGAGATATCAGAAAATAACAGGAAAAGTTATAGTCTTAGAAGCCATGGCCTTTGCGTTGCGCCGCCTTGACACGCCACCCTTCGTCAAAAGATGAAGCGTGCTGCGTACACACACAAGTCAAACTGAATCTATTGTAATTAATACAGGTGGTGATGACTCAAACACTTCGAGCCGTGAAGAATAGAGTGTATAAGTCATCACTTTTGTGTATCATTTTTATTTATATCCACAAATGCGTGTAGATGTACCGACAAAACAAATGCACTGCATATCCGCACGAATCGTCCCTTATTTTTTGTTCCTAAGCTAAGCCTACTGGACTCACCTCTTTCTATTAAAAACAGAGGTCAGCTGAAACTTGGCGTGACCCCCTGTCCGGACCCACTGGTCCACAAAGACCGCCATATCCTTTCCTGTGACAGTGAATATGGCGCGAACGAACAAATTGGTGGACAACAGGAGGTGACCCCACATTCCACTGCCAATTTTGGTGTTGGCCGCATTCGTTGCTAGAGACAGTTGCTTGTTGAACACTTGCAGCAACAGCTCTTGGCCTATACGCTGCTCTAACATTCGAAGGACCAAGTGAGATTTTTTCCGCATCACCTGAAATTACATAACAATACAATATCGTTGTAACTATTGTAAATAGAACATACATAAATCACGCCTGTATTTCCAATTGATGTAGACAGAACACACGAAACGCAACATAGACAAAGGCATAACTATTTCATGTTTCGTGGCGATTTCTAGTATATTTTTTAGGTTTTGAGTTAGAAGGAAATATTGACAGGTTCCTAGCCTGTTGCCTAAGATAGGTATACTTGAACCTATATGCTTAGTAGCTTCTTACATCTCTGGAAGAAATGGAGAGGTGATATTTGTAAACCCGACACCACACTGAAAACGGAAAATCGTAGCCAGGAGAAGTCGGAGCCGACAAGAGTATTGTTCCTAAATGAGAAAATTTGACAACTCATAAGTATGTATGCTTCATTGAATGAGGGGAAGGGTTTCCTAGTTTGACTAGCTTACCTCAATATACCTCGGCGACATGGTGTGTACGTTCCGCACGGGGAAGTAGAAGTCCTTAGGGTCGACGCGGGCGCCGCTAGCCGGCGGTTGCCATGGATCCAAGACTATGCCGCCATATTGCTCTTCGTATGTTACCACCTGAGAAAAACTTTTTACATTAGGATTCGACTCCCATGCATAGTTTTAGCTGTAATTTTTTTTGTAAACATTAAAATAAATTTCAAATTGTGCAAAATGATTGCAAGGGATTCAAGTTGCTTAAAACGTGCTATTTCAACATATTTCATCATTTTATTTTAGCCCTTCAGACTAAATGCTGAAATTTTTATGAACTATACATATAGTGATGTATGCATGCATATTCCCTACTACGTATTATTAAAATAAGCCTGATTTCATATAAGCATTCTCTCACCTCCTGCAGCTCCTGATGTGTCCAATACTTATACTCATTGTTGCCAAAACACTTCTTAGAGTACAGGCCACACAAGTAATCAGGTATCCCTTTGGCCAGCCACAGATCCGACCAGTTCTGCATCGTGATGAAACACCCAAAGAACTGTTCGGCTACCGCTTGGGCCATGGCCTTCCGGCTGATGTAAGTCTGATCGATGATAGCTATTGAGTGGAGCAAATGTGTGCTTAAAATTGACATAGTTGTGTACGCTGTGGCGTCGTCTTCAGTCTGAAAAAAATGCACATTTTAACCACTTTTATAACGTTTTTTTTTAACACATTCAGAACCAAGGACCCGGCTCCCGGGTTCTTCAAAACATTCGCGAGATACCGAGAACCCGGTAGTCGGGTTCATTTTGTACTAGCTATAGACTACTCGGTTCCGCGCAGGTGTTTTGATTTTAGGCTTGGTCGTGAATGTGTTAACTCAAGTACAGAGTTACGGAAGAGTGGCGGAAGAAAGGGGAGGCCTTTCCCCAGTAGTGGGATATATTAGGCTAAATAAATAAAAAATACAAAGTTTACAAGTTCAAAACTTTCGACCTTTTTAGGAGACGCAAAAGTTAAGAAATCTCTATACTGTCCTGACGCGCTACATTCAACACTTACAAAAAATAAACGTTGGTGGTTCACCTAATGCGGTTGCAATGAATATAGTTTTTACACAAAACTCTCCTAGCAGTGAAAATTATGAGATAAAGATATAACACTCTTTAATTATTTTATAAAAAGTATGTTTTAACTTTTAACACTCACCTCATCAACAAACACTTGTTTGTAAGAAGGGTATGGATACCGCGTCGTTAAAGTTTCTTCATAGAATTCAAATGCTTCGTGAAGATATCTCACAGTGTTTTTGAGTATTTGCAACAGATTTGGCAAACAGTAATGTGTGACTTCATTCATGTGTGGATCAACAAATGTTTCAAAAGGGCTGTAAAAGAGAAAATTAGAAAATTTCATTAACATTATTTTGGGACTTTTATCAATAGGTATAATGTGTGATTTATTGTGTCGTGGTTTAATTATGAAGGCAATGGAATAAAGCATGATATTAAATGAAACATAATTACATAACAAAATATAGCAACTTTTTATCTCAGAGTTTCTCCAACTTCTTTTGTCTACTGCCCACTTTGATAAAGAATTATTTTTTGCGCCATTTTTTCATCTACTGAAAAACCACTATAACACAATGCTCCAATTTTTTTCTCTCTCTTACCCTTTAGGCCTGCAGCGTCCACAAAGGGCCGTTTTCACCCACTTTGGAAATCTATGATCTATTTCATAAAAAACCTGACATACAGTGAAATCCGTTTATAATGACATCGAAGGGAATCGCCAAACAGGTCATTATAAGCGGACGTCATACAAAACTTTATGTAAAAAAGAGACGTAAATGAAAATGCCTTCGAATTTCAATAAAAAAAACCTTCCCTCATTAACTAAGCATAAAAATTGCACGTTGTAGTTGCATGACATTTATTTTGCAGTCTTCTTCGAGACGATCACTTACGTCTTCGGGAATCAACAAACATTAGCGACGGCGCGAGAGATCATATCGGTCATTATAAGTAAGGTCAGTCAGCTGACGCGCACTGTTGCGTTCGCATGTGTTTTCGCGTGACTCTTTAAATGTCATAAATAAAATGGCAAATAACGTGGTTAAATGCACCGGATGCAATGTTGTTATTAACGAACTGCTTGCGTTTGTTTGTAATCAAGTGAATATAATGAGTGAGGATAGCATTATCCGATTGTGTGCGACAACTTTCTCAATAAAGGATGTCGAGGTGGCGAAGAATTTATTGTACCGATCTGGAGTGACAAATGGAAAGATAATTAACCGTAAGGGTAAAGCAGATGAGAAAATGCAAAAAGATTTGAATGACATTATCTCATTAGTTAAATGCACACCTATGGATTTGATACCTATATTTGTGGCGAGAGATTTACGTAAACTACCCGCGGTTAGTTTTGATCATGTTGATGTTTCGCGCTTACTCAAGGATATCTTGGTTCTTAAAGAGGAATTGAGATCGGTCCAAGAGAAATATGTGACCACCGACGAGCTGAATATAGTGAAAATAGATTTGATGAATTTGAAACAGGCGTCTTTGGTTAATAAGTTTGAGGCAAATAATTTTATTAACACAAAAAGGGGTAGTCATAGAAATCCGTTAATTTACCGAAATTTGGATATGGACAGTGGCCCGTCGGGTTTTATTGACTGGTCTCAGGAAAACGAACAGAATGATACTCGCACCCCAGAACGAGAAAAATCTGCTGCAATTGAGTTTTCACCAAAATCAACACAAAAACCGGAAGATCCGGAATCGCAACCAGTCGTTGTTGGCACTAGCGCTGAGCCAGTGTTTGTAACTAACGATGTTCAGCGACCGTTACAAGCGCCGATTGGTGCGTCGGAGTCTGACTCGAAGTCATGTACGCAGATACCTACGCCACAAACTGGAGAAGAAGGAGAAAACACTGCGGCTAAGGTACAGCAGGGCGCTGATAAAAATGAAAAGGTACCTTATTTCAATAAACATAAGCGTGCATTTTCAGAAGTGGCACGAAGTGGTGGTCAGTTTAAAATTAGGTCAAACAATTATAAAAGCGCCTGGGAAACCATCGAGTCAAAGCGCTTACGAAATCAATTTGTAGGTGTTAAAGGACAGGCGAGTGATCCTGCGGGCAGGTTTAAAGCGGCCGATATAAATATTCCAATTTTTATCACGTATGTGGATAGCGGCGTTACTATGAATGATATTGCCGAGTATGTAAAAGAAAAAACCGGAGTAACTGTCAAGTTGGTGGCAATAAAAATGAGGCGGCAAACTAGTTACAAAGCGTATAAACTGTATATACCCAGAAGTAAATTGGATATGTTCCTGGACGAAAATCTGTGGCCGGAGGACATCACTTGTCGTCGGTTTGTGGACTACAGTGTAAGGAACCGAGATTGAGCAGGTGAGGCTGAACCATACCTACACATTTATACATATATAAACATCTAAAGCAGAATATATATATATACCCACACATATATATATTTAGATATATTTAGAATAATGGATGCGTCGTTAAAGCTAATAAGTTTTAATTGTAAAAATATTATACGTTCTGTGGAATGTGTGCGGGGGTTATGTCGAACGGCTGATGTGATCGCTCTGCAGGAAACCTGGCTTATGGAGCATAATCTCTCGTTCCTTGGAAGTATAGACGATGGTTTTGCCTTCACTGGTAAATCTGCGGTGGACTCATCGATTGGGATACTCAAAGGCCGACCTTTCGGCGGAACAGCAATTCTATGGAACCGGTCTACGTTCCCGTGTGTATCGGTAGTGAATTGTAACAGTGCGCGTTTATCGGCGATTAAAATAACAGCTAGTGATCGTGCGTTAATTGTGATCTCGGTTTACATGCCGACTGACTCAGCAGAAAATCTTTGTGAGTTCACCCAGTGCTTAGGTGAAATCCATTCGGTGATAGAAAGTAACAATGTGGAATCGGTTTTTATACTTGGAGATTTTAACGCGCATCCGGGTAAACCTTTCTCTACTGAACTTTTAAACTTTTGTGGTGAACAATCCTGGCGATGTGTGGATGTGGAGATGCTGCCCGCGGACACGTATACGTATACTAGTGAGGCGCACGGGTGTAATCGCTGGCTGGACCACTGTGTAGTGACCAGCGCGGCGCGCCCGGCAGTGCTCAATGCTTCGGTGTTGCATAATGTGTATTGGTCCGATCACTACCCTTTATTAATCGAGTGTGATTATGATC
>BHDV01042719.1:107990-169313 GCA_005406045.1 Adoxophyes honmai | reverse complement strand
CAATTTTCAGCCATATCGGTACAGCCGTTCTTGAGTTATAAGTGGTGTAACTAACACAACTTTCTTTTATATATATAGATTTGTTTTCTTACTTTTTACAACCAACTTCTACTTCTTTCAACTACTTCTTTTTCTGAACTTAGTGGCTAAAAAACATGTAATGTCATAGTTTTGGCTTTGTAATGTTGCATATTCTTTGCCTACCTCATTTGAGAATACAGGCGTGATGTATGTAAGTTTTACTAATATGTCACTAAACTAAACTATAGCAATCAATGACATACCTCAACCAAACTGCCTTCTCCTTCTGGCACCACAAAATGCATCCCACCCTGTGGTGATTCCAGTGAAAATTCAATGCCAATGCGGAGTCCTCGGCCTTCACCCACCAAATGAGCAGCATCGTCGGGCACCTGTATATGAAGTTCTCCAGAATTGTGGTCAGGGTCTATCTTCTGAGCAGCGGCCAAGTGGCATTGTGAGAATACGTCCAGAGATCTCCTGTAATTGTAAATGGGATTTTGTAAGACACATTCATTTAAACAGTAATTCGGGTCAATGATTGCAAAGAATATTTTTATTTCCTTAACAAAATTATCACAAATACAGAACATAGTACCCACAATGTAATAAAAGTTTCACCTAGGATGTATTAATACATTGACATAGAAAAAAAGAAAGTAAAATAAAATTTTAGTACAGATCCAGCCACTGAAAGTTTTTTAGCATTAAATAAATTACACCAGTCTAATTATTGCATATACATGAAAATTCAATTTTAAGAAATAAATAAGATACTGATAGGGTATAGTCTGATACATAATCATTGTAATTAAAACTCACGTATTAGGGTCTGCCTGGCAGATATCCAAGAATGGGTCACAGTATTGAAAGTTGGCCTCATACTGGTCATTGAGGCACACTCTGTATATACGGCATTGCTTGGCATTTAGCCTTATATACCTTAGGTTGTCTTTTAATGGTACCACCGTCAGCTCAACAAAGCCCTGGAATCATTAACCATTAATGTAACCTCAAACCAAAACAATCATCACTTTAAAAAATATACAAGTCAGAACTTACTATAATGCTTCTCCTTTCGAAACTGATCCCCGTCAAGCTCAGAATTTGATGAGCTGTATAAGAAAAGATAATAATTAGGAACAAAGTCAATAATTTTAAACAACAAACAAGTTTGATGAGATACTTATAATTTAAAAGGGCGACAATTGTCGCCTGTTCGCTCTTTCTTCATTGTTTAATGTAATGAGGTCATAGTCCTATTCTGTGCAGATCAGGTAACAGTTTAACATGAAAGTAAGAAAATGCTACACCGTATAATATCAATAAAAACATTAACACAAGTCACAGCTTCTATGCAACATCGATCACTTTTGACAGCGTCTCGCTCCGCTCGTCAGCGATTTGACAGTTTTCCTTTGCCATAGATTAGTAAACGAAAGGCTATTGTCACAGATTAGATAATATAAAGCCGCTGCGGCATGTATCAACACCGGAAGTTACCCTGTCGAAGTCGCCGTAGAATAATACAAACAAATGTAATGAATCTAATGTGAAGTCCGTCAAATAAAACATTGAATTGATAACAGTCGCTTAGTTTTGTAACCATCAATAGTAAAACAGATTTTTAAAAGTCTATTATGTTACTACTAGAATACCCTTACGGAAACGTTTTGCATTTTTCATCGATATGTTTTATCGATAGTTTATCACGGCTTTTTTGTATATGGCAATAAAATTGGTTTGACTGGTGTTCAAATATCATGTAACATTTATTGATACGTTCATAAAATAATTAGAACTATTTTAAGTGTTCGAACAGTGCATTTTCTATGTATTTATGGCTATTTTCAAATTTTTAATTACACTTCAAACATGAACTTCACGCTCTTGTCTTAAATTTGAAATCCATTGATCACTTTCACTTTTAGTTTTTGAACGTTACAAATCGCTATTATTGCTTGTCAAAATAACGAGAAGGAAGGAGAGATCTATTTCATTCGTTGTGATAAAATTACCAGCATCTCAATATTGTGACCCCGATATCTTTAAATTCAAGCTAAAACTGTGTGTTAAACCATATGAGAAAACCATTTTCATGTTTTATTCCGCATTGAATGGTCGAAATGCGAGACTTACCGTACTTGATTTGTTTGGTTCTGTATATATTTTCTTTCCAAATTATTGCTACGAATTCTCGTACGTCTAACGTTTGGAAACTAAATGCTGAAGAAGGTACTATTGTGGACGGTAACACGTTGAACCAGGTCAGTTCATTTGATCCTTAAAACAACTTTTATATAATCAATGTTGCACATTACTATTTCGTTGCATCGGTTTTCATCTCCTCAATTGTCGGCAGATTCTAACATATTTATACTATTATTTCTAATTCTAGTCACGTGTAAATATTTTTTCCAGAAGTGTTTAAATAAGGTGCCTGTCATAATTGTGTCCTACCAATTCTATTAAATAGTAGTAGGTAAATTTTAACTCTGAACATAATATTTTCTGCAATCTTTATGACTCTGTGATACTTTGTTTATTGGACGAGTATTGATATGATATCTAAAGACACTCTTTGAACATTATTCTCACAGCTGTTTAATAATAAGATTATTTAAACATGTTGCAATTGTAACTTCGCATTTTCCCATTTTTATTCATTGCGGTCTGTGTGACACTCATCCCTAGCCTTCTGCCAAGTGTTAATGTAATGAAGGAAAGACCGGTTCATATTTATGCTCCAACTTATATGCCTATTACCTATACCTATTAAGTTTTGAGTAACATTTTGCACCATGATAGTCATATTGATACTGACAAAAGGCAATGGTCTTAGTGAGAGTGAGGAAGGGATCAATTACCCTTTTTTCTCAAGTATAAATAATTGCACATAAAATGACTTAACCTATTTATTTCCAGGATGACACTGATAAACAAAAAATGACTGAAGAAGACCCCATATTCAACATAATAACTTCAACTGTGTACTATGGAAATACTTGGACTAAACATGGGTTTGAAATGTTCTGTACTGACTGCCAAGCTTACGAACAACAGAGGTTTGTAGTCTTCAATAAACATGACCTTAAAATACATTAGAATAAGGGCAAAACCAATCTCCTGTTATTTTTTAAATAAACTAGTTGGTCACGCTTTTTGAAACTAGCAATTGGAAAAATGGCTGGGATAATATAGCGTAGGAGCCCTGAACCAAATGTTTGTTGCTGCTTTTAATTTCAGAATTTTTATTTTAAGTACATTTGTAGAAATCTGTACTTTGAGATACCTGTAATCTAAAGAAGACTTAACTGACTTGATCAAAAATCCACAGAAAATGTATTCTTCCATTCTTTTTAATTACTTGTTTCATAACCTGTTTTAAATTTCATATGCAGAAAAAGTTCAAAATAATGTAAACATAAAGTGACTAATCTACAATTAATGGGGTATACTTAATGCTACTGGATATTTACATTATCTCTACACAAACATACTGTCATTATGACACTAATGTGTATTTAATTGATGGCTAAGAAACTTTTGATCGGATGGTGAACTAATACATATACATACATACATATCCTCACGCCTGTATTCCCAAGAGGGGTAGGCAGAGCACATGAATTCAAAATCCAGTGCCACGTTTAGCGATTTCGGGGTAACCAGATGGTTAACGTGATATTGCAGTGACAGGTTGCTAGCCCATCGCCCACAGTACACTAACCCTTTCCCTGAGTCGCCTCTTACGACACCCACGGGAAGAAAGGGGGAGGTGCTATTCTAACCCGGCACCACACGGGTACTAACTAATAACCTTGTTGAATGATACATTACATCAGTCAATAACATTTTTGAGCACGGGTTATAGATCATTTATTTTTATTACTTTGGTACTTAGAAATAAGAAAAATAACAAAAAAATGTTCTGTATTTGCTTTTACGAGTACAAATGGTAAAAAAAAAATCAGTGAAAATACTTGAAAAATACATAGAGATCATTTATTACATGATACCGAACATCAAATTATGATTTCTTTTTTAGAAATAAAGTTTTAAAATAGAGTTAAAAACAATTAAAAGTTAATATTTTTTCCTATTCCTATTATGTTCAGTCGAATTTTCTCATATTAACCCTCAAATATAGTCTCCTTTCATGCTTTCAGTATGTAGTGACCCTAGCGCCACCTATTGTCAAGTAGTAGGACTTCTTTCACGAACTCCATCAACTATCAAAGTGTTCTACACCGCGCTAACGAAGTTTAGAAAATATTTTGCATAAATACAACTTTCAATTTTCTCTTTTTGGACTTTGGTCCTTAGACTTTAACATCTGCCTGGAGAGAAATCTCTCTATTGGAGTCTTTTCCACAAGTACTCATATACTGGCCTTTGGAACGTATCTCAAATGCCATTATATCTTGATGAAAACGTTCCCCTTGTTCTTCCGAATAAACTCCGATATTATTTTTAAATTTATCCAAACAAGAAAATACCATAATATGCATATTTAGACACATTGTACATCCGATGTTGGAAAAATTCATGATCATGACATTCATCACCTCCTCATAATTTTCGTCTCTAAAGAAACCATGAACTGCCTTAAAATTATCCCAGGATTTATTCTCTTCTTTGCTAAGCAACTCTTAAAAAATATTATAACGCATAAGTTTTTGAGAATAAAAATATTTGAGAGCCTACAAAGATTCCACTTTAAGAGGATAGGAGTCGACCCGCTTCAAACCACCTTCTCCATACAAACGTAGTCCTCTGTTTTCTCCGTGAATAATGACATTAGAGCAAAAATTTTTTTTACGTTACATTTGTATCTGTTTTGGCTATGCCCCTATGTTTTGCTTTTATCGATTTTCTAAAAAAAATTAAAAAATAAAATAAATAAAAATAAAAATCGATAAAAGCAAAACGTAGGGGCATAGCCAAAACAGATATAAATATAACGTAAAAAAATTTTTTGCTCTAATGTCATTATTCACGGAGAAAACAGGGGAATACGTTTGTATGGAGAAGCGGTTTGAAGCGGGGCGACTCCTATCCTCTTAATTTTCGCATCTGAGAGTGTACAAAAGCCATTTTGCGCAAGTCAATAAAGCTAATTAAGATATGAAACACGTTATTTCTGTAATATTCAGACACGTACTGTCGTAAACAACGAGCGACACTACTACACGCCCTCTTCTTTTTGTTTTTGCAACCGTTAGAGCGCAAAGACTGACATTTATTGAGTACGAAAAGAAAAAAATTCAAATTGCTCTAATTAAAAAAAAAACAAATATTTTGGATTTGTTTTAACTTTTTTTTCTATATATGTGCATATATAATCAGAATATACTAAGTAAAACCCACGCTCAAAAAAAAATTTTTTTTTTGTTGACCGGTGTTATGCTCTTTTGTGCCAATGAGTCTGACTAAGATAGCTCATTTCAATCCAGTATATTTTTTTCTATCTAGTTTTATACAATTTTAAGTAAAGCAATACCAAAACTACTTTACGTATTAGCAATTAACAATTTATTTCTAAGACAAGATTCCTCATTTGTTTCCTGTTGGTTCAACATACAATTAATAAATTTTCCTCAATACTGAACTAAAACAGATCTACATATTTACATTTTTTTATATTGACATCAGCTTGACATGTTTCGGGCCAAATCGTGACCCACTTGACGTGTACTTGGCAGTGCGCGTCTATCAGCTGCCGTGGGGCGTGGCTCCAGATGATGGGTCACAAATTGGTCCGAAACATGTCTTGCTAATCTATATATAAAAAACGTGAGTAGATCCGTTTTAGTTCAGTATAAGTGAGTCTCACTGTAGTTTTATATTTTTCTCAATTCATGATCAACTTATTGCGAACTTCATCATCATCATCCAGCCTATATACGTCCCACTGCAGGGCACAGGCCTCCTCTCAGTATGAGAGGGCTTGGGCGATAGTTCCCACGCGGGCCCAGTGCGGATTGGGAACTTCACACACAACGTTGAATTACTTCGTCGCTGTGTGTAGGTTTCCTCACGATGTTTTCCTTCACCGTATAGCTCGTGATAAATATCAAATTTGATATCGCACATAAATTCCGAAAAATTCAGAGGTGCGAGCCCGGGGTTTGAACCCACGGCTCTCTGCTGGAGAGGCCACAGTTCGAACCGCTGGGCTATCACGGCTTATTATTGCGAACTAACATTATTTAAATTTCACCAGATCCGGTGTTGAGAATGGAGATGAATCGACATTGGCTGAAGCAAGTGGGGATGCAGACGATGAGTACTTGGACTGCGGGAAGGCTGTCAACTTCACATATTACGATAACCTTGTCGGAGTGGCAAGACGTCATCGCCATCCTAATGTTCCTGAACCACAGGTAAATGTTGGATCTAGAATGGCAACTGAAGATATTTAAGTCACTATTATACTACCTCTTCGATTTGTTTTCAAACCTGAAATAATGCTAGAAGTGGCTTCAAGATTTTGTGAATGTCACGTTTTGTGTGCTCTGCCTACCCCATCTGGGATCCTAGGCGTGAACAAAATCTAAACAGGAATTTACTTGATCTTTATAACATGTCCATAATTCAATTTAAAATTCATACCAAGAGATGATTTTCACATTTCTAAAAAAGTTGTTAATTGGGCCTAACTCTGATAGGAGATAGGAAATCTATCTCAGGGCTTTAGCTTTATGTAGGTATTTCTATAAAAATAATGTCTCCTACGGCCTGTGTAAATTATATTTGATCTCTTGTACATGGTAGAGGAACAATATAGTGCATTTCAGTTTTCTGTTTCAATGTCTACAAGTTAGGGTCTCCCCACATTAGTCCACGCCGTTTCGGCATAACGCGGGTAGAAAAAGCTTTATGTCAACGCAATAAGGGCGAACAAGACGTCAATCAGACGTCGGCAGAGCCAATTGACGTCTTGTTCGCCCTTATTGCGTTGACATTAAGCTTTTTCTACCCGCGTTTTACCGAAAAGGCGTCGACTAATAATACTAATATGGGGAGACCCTTAGGATAAATAAAACAAAAATACTGAAAGCTTCTTAAATAGAACATGGATCCGTGTCTAATCATATAACGGGTTGATGAAAGTTCATACCATGTTCAGTTAAAATTACATTTTTTTTATACAATACCTATATTCTAAAAATAAAGGAGCACATGTTAAATAAATATTGTTTTCGCGAAGAGGACGCCTTATACCACATGTGGGCTAGTCATTAATTAACACGTGAATCAACATCTACCATGTTGGTTTTGCCTACTCAGAGGTAGACAGAGAATATGATACATGATGGAGACAAAACCATGTATATCTCAAGCTTCATAGACACTTATAGCAATTTTTTTTGGCATGAAACAGTGGAAGTTTTAGTTTTGCAAAGATGGAAGATGTAGAATAGTGGCAGGTTGCTTGACTGTTTTTGTCGTGTGGCGTCGGAATAGAATAGCACCTCTCCATTTCTTCCGTGGATGCCGTAAGAGGCGACTAAGGCCGGCCACATACATTCGGAAAAATTCCGTTTCGGAATCTCGAATCATAAAATCGAACGCAGTCAATCCATACAAACCTATGGACCAGCCACATACAGACGGGAGCTTTCCGTTCGGAATTCCGAACGGAATTTTTTCATAGATGTCGTATGGATTTAGTGGGTTCGGCCAGTCCGATTCGAGATTCCGAACCGAGATTCCGAAACGGAATTCCGTATGTATGTGGCCGGAATTAGGATATAGGTTTTAGGTATGCTTTAGGCGACAGACTAGCAACCTGTCACTATTCTACCTCTTCCATCTTTGCAAACCTAAAACTTTGCTTGAAGTGGCTGCAAAGCGTGATATAGTCATAATCATGGTTTTCTCTATGTTACGTTTCGTGTGCTCTGCCTACCCCATTTGGGAACACAGGCGTGATTGTATGTATGCCAGCCTGTCGCCTAAAGCACATCTTAACAACTTCTCTGTCCAATGAGTCATATATGACTCAAACGCACCTTTTGGAATAAGCTCATGACCCATATGTGACTCATTTTATAATAAACTTCATTCAATGTTTTTTAACAGAACGTGGCCCATTCTCGTCGAGTTTGGAGCATGGACGTGTTGCTTAAACCCTAATTTTGCAAAATAAAAATAAAAAAGTTGTGATTTGTCTTTAATTTTTTTTGTACAGTAGATTATCTAGGATAGCAAATTAAAGTCTTCGTATAACATATGTAACAGTATTTTTAATTGTCTACCTACATTTCTAAAACTTTCGTCGGTTTCTGTGACAAAATTCGCGATTGATTCAATATTTTCACCTTCGCTTGTATCTTCTTCATCCTCTCCTGGAACGTAGAAATCGTCACTCCCGCTGCTATAATCTTCTTGATCAGACTCTTCCAAATATCGTATTTTGTCTTGCGTACTGCAGTTTTTTTGCCTAGCCATTTTTACTACCTAACATGAAAGAATAACGAACTTTTCGAGCATTTCAAATCCATTCACTCAATGAGCTGGTATTTTATAGATACGGTCATATTTGACTCACTGAACTTGTAAGAAATAATTTTATAAAGTGCGTTCATGAGTCAAGGTATGAGTCAAATAAAGTGTTTACATGCGACTCATTGGACTTGGTCAAATAAAGTTTATGTGCCACGTTCATGAGTCTCAAATGAGTCAAAAAATAATGGTGGTCATATGCGACTCATTGGACTTGGTCAAATAAGGTTTACGTGCCACGTTCATGAGTCTCAAATGAGTCAAAATTGATTGTGCTTCTATGTGACTCAATGGACTTGGTGGAATAAATTGTATGTGCCACGTTCATGAGTCTCAAGACATGAGTGCTCATACCTGACTCATTGAACTTAGGTGAAAATAATGTGTGTGCCACGTTCGTGAACCACATATGAATCAAAACAAAAATACAAAATAAAAGATAAAAAAACAACAATTTTCACTTTTTATCATTATTTACTAATACATGCGAACACATTCTATGGAATTAATTAACAAAAAGGGTGGACGTGGGGTAGTTTGAAAAAGCCTTGTATGGGGACAGTGAAGTTGTTAAGCTATTTTCCTTAGTTGCCTCTTACGACATCCATGGATGAAATGGAGAGGTGTTATTATAACCAGACACCAGACGGGTCAGTGTACCCTGATTACTCAAGCATGAGGAAAACCGCGTTTGCGACGCAGTTTAGTATTCTGTTTGAATGAACTAAATATAATTATTACTTTGCTCACTCAGTCTATGTAATAAATTTGTGTTTTTGCAACTCCTCTCCCTCGACGCTAAACAACACAGATCACACAAACCTGAATAATACTATCACCTAACACCACCACAATGTGGTAACGTGTTTCCAAATCACACAGATTTCGTCCTTAGACTACCATACACTGTCCAATCTATCCCAATATTAGTATCTTTGAAGTTTCTTCCAGAAGTCACCAGGTTCCACTTATTGAGAGGAGTAAAACATACAAGCTGTAGAAACGTAGATGATTATAATATTTATAATAATACATTTATTCTTCCACTTTGCCGCGGAGGCTATTGCATTTCGTATTATTTGCTTACCAGTGAGTTTAACATGCGACAGTACCTACATACATACATACATCATACATAACATCACACCTATGTTTACAAATGAAGTAGACAGAGCACACGAAACCTTATATAGACAAAACCGTGACTTTCCATGTTTCAACTAATGGTTCGAATTTAAAAAATGTTTTTTTGTTGGATAGACCATTTATCGAGGAAGGTTTTAAGCTTTTATCATCACGCTGCGACCAATAGAATTGGAAAATGTGGAAAATAATTATTCAGTGACTGGTCGCTAGCCCATTAGCCTCATACGACATAGCGTCACACGGTTGAAAACCTAAAAAATACTTTTTGTATTTACAGGTCGCGCTTATATTCACAAAAAAGAAGTCCTACAAAAACGGCGTGACGGAGCTCGACGTAAACGCTCTAGAGAAACGTTTGAAAAAGGCTAAGCGTGAGAAACCCAAGTCGGTGCAGCTCTATAACCAGATCGGCAACTTTTGGAGAATCAAGGGCGACACTCGACAGAGCATTGAGTGCTTCAGACGGGCCCTGGCCGTCTCTCCGTACAATGCAGAAGTAAGTTAGCTATTTTTTAAGGTTCCGTACCCAAAGGGTCAAAACGGGACACTATTACTGAGACTTCGCTGTCTGTCTGTCTATCTGTCGAATTTTAATTATTAACCAAAGAATATTATGTGCTCCATATTTTTCCATAGTGTAAACTGATGGACTGAACATTTTTTTAGTAATGACGAATCATGAAAGAATGATACATTTTTATCCCAATCGTCATAAACCTATTGTACGACCATTGCATTGCAAAACCGTTTGTCTTTTCGAAATTTATGATAGAATGAATATAAAGTTTCTTTAGTAAGTCATAAACAAAACGATACCAAATTCCAATGACAAGCACAAATAACAAGACCCTTTGTATTCCACAGGGTTGATATGATTTAAATCACTTGATTTAAATCAGTGATTTAAATCGTGATTTTAATCAAGGGATTTTTTCAAAAAAATCATTGATTTAAATCATAAACTTTTTACTACAACCAAATCGGCCTAAAATTGTTTAGGGAATTCCTCGGACCACTACGGCACGCACACATGTGCAAGCGAGTCATAGCGTAACAGTTTCGGGGAAACCCCGAAACTATAGTACGTGACGCATGATTACCGAAACGGTTCCAGGATTCCCCGAAACTAAAACACGAGACGCATTTCGCTTTTCGCCCGGTCATTCGTAATAGACATTCGTAATTGACTAGTGAAAGAGTGAATACAACAAAAAGATGCCTGGAAGAAAAAAAGATGCTGTGTGGGTTTATTTATTTTATTTTTCGAAACTACTGTTTTAAAACTTTTAAAATTGTTGATTGTAATAAATTCAATTAAAATACGTTGTTTTCGTCTTATTATATAACTGAACTGGCTATTTAATTAATAAAAAAAGACAAGAAAATGAAAAAATCAAAAAAATCTGATTTTAATCAAATAAATCCGATTTAAATCAAATTAATCGGATTATTATGATTTTTTTTTATAATAATCATGATTTTTATCAACCCTGGTATTCCAGGTACTCCTGAACTTGGCACGGGTACTCTTCACCCTCCAATACCTGGACGACGCCATCTACCTGACGCGGCGGTCCTTAGAAGTGCAGCCCCCGGACCGCAGCGCCTGGCAGCAGTACTTCACGCTCGGGGAGATATTCAAGGCCTACGGACACTATCAGGTACATTAAGCCCTGCATTCATGGTAAACATTTGTCTAGCAACAGCTGATTGACATTGTTGATGAGCTGCAAGTGGAGAACTTGTCAACATGCCGCTACTAACTCTGCAATGCGTGGAAAGCAAATCCGCAGCATGTTGATCCAACTTTGTTGCTAAACAAATGTTTACCACATAATTTTAAACAAAAAAAAACCGACTTCAAATCTATACTAATATAATAAAGCTGAAGAGTTTGTTTGTTTGTTTGAACGCGCTACTCTCAGGAACTACTGTTGCGAATTGAAAAATATTTTTTGTGTTGGATAGACCATTTATCAAGGAAGGCTTTAAGCTATATAACATCACGCTATGACCAATAGGACCGAAGAAACAGTGGAAAATGTAGGAAAAACGGGGGAAATTTGTCACTATTCCACGCGGACGGAGTCGCGGGCACAGCTAGTTACCAATATTTTGAAAGTATTCTGTTTACTGAATGTAAAATCTTGACTTCATCAACAAATTACCGAAAACGCCGTACATCTCCATATAAAATTTGAAGAGTTCCCTCGATTCCTCCAAGATCCCATCATCAGATCCTGGTTTCGTGCCAATGGGACTAATTTCGAGTTATACCCTTTCGATTAAAAAAAAAATTTGAAAATCGGTCCACGGGTTTTCGAGATATCGAGTAACATACACAAAAAAAAAAAAATTAGGTCGAATTGAGAACCTCCTCCTTTTTGAAGTCGGTTAAAAATACGGGGCTTTTCAGTTTACCGGGTCTCAACTGCTATGGGGCTACCCCTAAAGTCGGTATGTATGTCACAGTTTGTGAGTGTGACTTTAGGTTTCTTTTAAAGGCAACCTGTCACTATTATTATACCTGCCAAACCTAAATAATATGCCCGAAATGGCCATGTAACGTGAAATGGTCATGGTTAATGGCATGTCTATGCCTATGCAGCATTTTGTGTGCTCTGCCTACCCTTTTTAGGAATACAAGCGTGATATAAGATGTATGTACGTTTATTTAAAAGTCAGTATAAACTGCATTCATAGATTTCTAGATAATTACAAGGTTGAAAATTTTAATGGCAATCAAACCCGCTATACAAGAAAAACAACATCTACCTTTCTCATACTCACCATAAGAATTGTGTTAAACAACATACTGTCTCACAAAAGGAAGACCATGAATTTGACATTTTTAGCACGAAATTTGTCAATTACTGTCAAATTGAGTTCCCGGTTCAACCATGTGACTATCTAAAACTCTATACATACATACATACATACATATTCTCACGCCTGTATTCCCAAGAGGGGTAGGCAGAGCACGTGAATTCAAACATCCAGTGCCACGTTTAGCAATTTCAGGGTAACCAGATTAAAACTAAAACTCTATGAATACAGTTTAAATTGTTTTAAAAATTAAATTAATGTCTTCCTTTAGTAAAATGTTCCGTCTACAATATTCAAGGTACTTTTTCCTTCAATGTGACATAGCCTTGACACGTCCATGTATCTGACGTGGCGGTCGTAGGTCGTGTGACCTAACGTGGCGATTGCAGTGTGGTGTCGGATTTAGAATAACACCTCTATATTTATCTCTGTACCTGTACCCGTCACTATTATTCCTGCGAACTCAAAACGAAGACAAAATAATTTACGGATAACTCACGCTTTAAATCGAGTTTAGCTGGACATGTTCGGGCTAATTCGTAGCCCTTCATCTAGGAACCGCGGCGGCCGCTGCTGCCAAACGCGCACTGTGCGCCTTCGCTCTATTCGTGCGACTAGAGCGAAGCTCCTAGATGAAGGGCTACGAATTAGCCCGAAACATGTCGAGCTAAACTCTTTTAAAAACGTGAGTTACCCGTATTCACATCTGCGTTGGTTTGGGCACGTGGAGAGAATGGATGAATCAAGGATATGTAAGCAAAACAAGGGAAGTGTGTTAGGGCAAGTCGGTCGAGGGCGCCCTCGAAAAATGTATATCGACCAGATCGGCGATGTACTAAACAAAGCCAAATTAGGAGTACCCGAAACCGTCGAGCGTACATGACGAGAGTGATGAATGTGAGTGAAGCGAGAGAAGTATAATAATAGATGCGAATAGAATAGATGCGAATGGCGCTCTGTTGTCTCTGCCTACCCCACAGGGAATAAGGCGTGACTGTTATGTATGTATGTATGTAGTTATCCGTATTTTATAAGATGAGAATAGTGCGTTATTTTCGGTTGTTCAACGTTTTCATATTTTCAGGAAGCGGCAGTGCACTTAAGACACGCCTTGGACCTGAGACCGGACTTCGAGCCGGCGCTGGCGGCGTTGAAAGACATCGAGAACATACCAGAGGCGTCTGTGCATGTGTACACGCTGCTTATCATTGTGTGTTTGGTGAGTACCACGCTTTACACGTACTTTGGTTTTTGTAGTTAAAGGCGTTGAGGTATCTTAACGCTGCCGATGATGTGCAGTTTTTAACCGACTTCAAAAAGGAGGAAGTTCTCAATTCGACCTAATTTTTTTTTTTTTTTGTGTATGTTACTCGATAACTTGATAACCCGTGGACCGATTTTCAAATTTTTTTTTTAATCGAAAGGGTATAACTCGAAATTGGTCCCATTTGCACGACACCAGGATCTGATGATGGAATCTTGGAGAAATCGAGGGAACTCTTCAAATTTTATATGGAGATGTACGGCGTTTTCGGTAATTTGTTGATGAAGTCAAGATTTTACATTCAGTAAACAGAATACTTTCAAAATATTGCTAATTTGAAGTCGGTTTTTTTTTGTTTAAAATTATTTACAGCTTACAGTCAAACATTAATATATGCAAATATGTGCCTTAGGCCACGCGCAGACGAAGACTACACACGACAGACTTTTTAGTCTGTGCAAATAGACCCTATGGATTTATTTGCAATAACGCAGACGAATTTTTTTTTTTTAATTCATGTGCTCTGCCTACCCCTCTCGGGAATACAGGCGTGAGGATATGTATGTATGTAACGCAGACGACGCGCAAAAAGTCCGGCGCACAATACATACAATCCATGCAGACTTTTTGTGCGCCGCAGACTCGATCGCACAAAAGTGTGCCGTCTGCGCTGCCCCTTATGTCTAGAAATTTAAATCAGCCATCCATCAAAACTTTAAAATGCACTGCAGTGGGTTCGATTTTATCTGTATTTGGTGAAAATTAAGACTGATTACTATTAAATTTTCAAGGCAGAATTTACACTATCATAATATAACGACAGCATGACTTTGATTTTTTTTTGTACCGACACGTTAAGCGAATATAACTTGGTCTTAAAATAATCATAAGATGCTATAACGATACTCACTTATTCACTTGCATCGGTAACCCTATTGTACTTTGGTCCACCTTTATGTAGGTACGACATATTCCCATAGGGTAACCCCTAAACTTCTCTGCAGGTAATGGGCGTGCTCCTCGTAATCCTGTCGTCAGTGGACAGCGGCAGCGATCAGGACGAACACAAAACTCAGCGGCACTTCAACCGCGCAATGGCTATGCGCTCGCTCCGAGGCGTAGCCTTACCCGGCTCGCGCGGTCGTAAGAAAGGCGGCTCCTAAACCTTGACGTCATAGCGAGACGCCGGTCCTAAGTCTAAGTTCCCGATGTACCGAACAGTTTTACATTGTTATCGTGACATACGACTGTGAGGAATATCCATCTTTTAGGTGTTTTAAGTGGCAAGCCAATGATAGGGTAACCCCTAGTTTCAACCCTATTGATAGGGAAACCCTTACATTGCAACGAACAATTTTTAATCCTATTGTGTTGGGCAAGCTCAACGTAAGGTTCTCAATTTTAATTACGTGTGTATATTGCGTATGATTCTCAATTTTAATTACGTGTCACTACTGACTTACCCCTACAAATCGGAAGTCGTTGAAGTTTTGATGTTTATTTGTCAGTAAGTGCAATAATAAATAGTAAAAATTTTGAGCTTAATTCTTGTCTTGAATCTAACAGAATAAAAGCTCGTCAAACATGTTTTATGTCATACTGCTGGCAATGGATTAAATTTTGCAAATTTGGTTGCTAACATGACCTGTGTTGCCATAAACCAAAGTTTAAGAATACATTTTGCGTAAGTAATAAAAACTTAGCAGTGTTTCAAAACCTCGATAAATCTTTCATGCGGATAATCCGTCCGTACTAAGGTTTTATTACCTGATTAATGTATTAATTTACATAACCTTTCTACAAGTTAATCAATAGGGTAATCAGAAACATAATTTTCTTCAAATACCCGTTTTAAGGTAACCAATGCAAGTCCTTGTGGCAAACACAAATCTAACCTAAGAATTAACCCTTATGACAATCTTTTGATAGCAAAGTGCAATGAGAAATCGAACAAATGAATCTTATATTTGTTGCTTTGCATCGCCTTTTTAAGCGACAAACAGGATTCTTGGCTTCAGTATTTTAAATAAGATGTTATTGTTATTACATCAGAATTAAAGAACAGCCTAATGAAGACAGTTAATAAAGATGGATTTTCTCACATAAGCCCATAGAACGTAAAATTTACCAAATTACTTGTTATCAGTGAGATTTTTATTTTCATTTGTTTATAGTTCATTCCATCTGATTATTTATATTGGAGGTTGTGATTAAAATATCTACATATTCTGTTAAGCAGACGTTGGACCGGCCAACAACTCTGAATGGCATTTTAAAGCTTGAAAAATTACCATATTGTCAGCTAAGATGTTTTTACAGTATCGCTATTGATATCTTCGAGTAAGGAACGGAAATTGTGGTACTGTTTCGTGAAATGTAAGATCCGGCCATCTATTGCATTTAAATTAGCGTTGTGATTAAACTACAGAATTGTGAATTATTGTGCTTGTGACATTGACAAAACAAGGAGCCATTTTAGTGTTTATTTTTCAAAATCATCTCGGAGTTTAACGAAACAGTGCTACAAAAGAGGCTAATGTACAAAAGTGACCTAACCGGTCTTGCCATGTCTAATTTGATCTCTGCTTCGTAGTCTTTGTCACTAATGATAGCTATCCCTATCGTGTGGTGTTCCTTTTAGGATTTTTGGATGAATATTTCGGAAGGCTTTCCAATTTTTATAAATGATCTTCATACATGAAAGGACACAACTTGTTATCTTTTTTTAAATTTAAGTTCCTCTTATCAGCTTAAGCTTGAGAAGCAATAATAGATTGTAATTTCTGTCTAAGCTACCTTGAAATCGAATAGGAAGCTCGAATATTCTGGTACAATACAGGTGATTACTTTTGGAAATTGTTATCAAACGTTACAGTATTATCAGAGATCGTCTACATAGCCTGGGAAGACTCGGGCCGGTCGCAGCGGCGGCCTGCGAGAGCGCATCACTTTTGCAACCTAGTCATTCACTTAGGCAAGTGGGCCCACAGTTGGGCTGTGTGTATTTCGTTAGTAGTGCATGCAAGTAACTTGTTAAGTGTTCGTAGTCTAAGGATTTAAAGGGAGGAGCAAGTCTTAAATTCTGAGATTGGTGAAAAATGTACCTGTTTTCAGTGGTTCTTTTGTTAATTTTTGACTATTTATTACTTAATACATGATTGTCTTAGCATCAAACTGCCGTTTTCTTTACCTACCAATGTGCGCAACATAATGTATGAGAAAACTAATCTAAAAACAAAACGAAAGAATACAAAATTATAATGTATTTATTATAAAATGTATACACGTAACTGAAAAGTACGCCCCTTCGAAGCTTTAAAAAATTACATCTAAGCTGAAAACATTGCCAATTAGAAGAATATTGAATTTCGTTAAATTTCGGAATTTACAGTCGGGCAATTCATTTACTAGTTACTTATACCTAGATAACCAAAACAAGATGCACTTGTAAACAGCGTGGTGATCGAATGTTGAAAATGTTGATCGACATTTAAAATTGTGTTCGCGTATCAAGTGGTGTTTGGGCCAAGTAAATTAATTGGCTCAAAGTAATCAAGTACTAGTTAACTTAGAGCAGATTAATTTGTTATTAGCTGGCCTTAATTTAAATTCATAAACAATTTGCCATAGTTTAACCAGTACTTGAAAGTGGCCCCTGTCCATTTGATTCGCGGTTTGGTATCTTCAGTGATTAGGCGACGTCATGGATACAGAGACGGAAGATGTCATGCTGAACGAAGAAGGAGTCTCCCAGAGTCTTTAGTACGAACGTCTGCATGTAGGAGTGTGGTGGGTCGTCATCACACTGGAAAAGAAGAATAAACCATTATTTACACACCGCTGTAAGGTTTTTAATAGAGGTGCAGCGAATATTTGGTTACTATTTGGTATCTGGCTTATTCAGCCACAATTTTGCTATTCAGCCAAATATCGGATACTATGTTAACACATAGATAATAGTAGCACAGAAACATGAGAAAAATAAAGAAAGACGTGGATATGTCATACACAATGATTTTTAAACGGTAATCGGGATTTTTTTTTGTAACTCAGTAATTGCCTTCAGCGAGAAACAAGTCGCAACTTGCACAGCGCACGCACGCGCGCGTTCGAAATTACTTCATTTTAGGTAAAACTTGTGGCCGAAGATCTGGCTATTCGGCCGAAGATCTGGCTATTCGGCCGAAGGCTCCGCTGGATATTCGTTATTCGGCCAAATCACTATTCGTTGCATCTCTAGTCAAGTACATAAGTGAAAAAGGGGGTGTTAAAAAATAATTTATTCTCAAAGTGAGCAGTACAGAAAATAAGTTTGGGAACCTCTAATTAACAAAATTTCAAAAACCATGACTATTTCACATTGCATGGCCACATCTAGCGTTTTTTTAGGTTTTAAGTTGGCAGGTGTAATAGTGACAGGATGCTAGCCTGTCGCCTAAAATATCCCTTAACCTCTTACAATATTTGTGCAAGAAATGGAGAGGTGTTATTCTAAACCCAACACCACATGGCTATAAATACATACGTAAAAGGTTAACGTAAAATGAAAAGGTACCAACTTAACCTGTCGTCTGTGTTTGATAAGGAACCTAACTCGCAAAAATTCGCAAACGTCGTATGATACTGATCCTTATCATACACATAACACATACGATGGGTACTTTTGAGATCCTTATCAAACACAGACGACAGGTTAAGAACTACAATAGACCCCAGCATCTAACATAACATGGCAAGGATTTTGGTAGGGGGTGGTTCCATGGTAAAGCGATGCGCGAGCTGACCCCCACTCATGGGCGTAGCCAGGGGGGGCTTTGGGGGTTCAAACTCCCCCCCCCCGAAAAGTTCAGGCTCCCATACAACAATCGTGATTTTTTTTGTGTCCGGCTCGAACTTGCACGATTATTTTTTCAACACCCCCCCAAAACTAAATCCTGGCTACGCCCATGCCTCCACTACTTGGATCCTTGCCAAGTTTTAAGCTGGGAACTGTATCCAGGTACTACTTAATAAATATAATCGTCATACATACTTGCAACCTGCCGAGCACATTGATCAGTACTCCCCCATCAAACATGGGTTGTGAGTCAATGGATGTGATAAACCTTCCAATTTTTTGAAATCCCAAGCCCTGAAACAATTGCATTACATCTTTAATATCAAATATAAATAGATAAATTAACTTTTCAGTTGTTCCTTTTCTATAGACTTAGCATAGCAATATTGAATACCATTGAATAGTCTCGTGCACATTATAGATTACTTGTCATTTCATTGCAACAAATAATTTTATATTACATACACCAGGACCATTGTACCCTCTTTTCTATTTCGTTTTTAGTTAATTGTAATTTTAATTAATTCAATTATTCATAAAACCTAGGCTTAAGATACCTACTCATTTTATGTTTCATGTTTAGCTCTAGTGGTCTTGTAGCCAATGCTATAAATTGAAAAGAAAAATACTTTTCATTTTCTGCCATCTCTAATTAAACAATGGCAGGTAAAGTCTATCACAAGCGACAACTTTATTCGCACAATGCTGTGCTAAGCTAAGCCAAAAAAAAACTGATTTATCAAACATATCACCTTCATTTGTTTCATAAAGATAATCCTTGTAATATCCAAATTTAACTGAACTCATACACACACACACTCATAAATGGATGGTACAAAAAATATTGAAACTTTACTTTTGAAATTGTGAGCTAAAATTTGCTCCATTCAATTATAATATCATAATTACACCACATTGCATTACACAAACAATATAGGACTTACATTTAATTTTTCCATAATTTTAACAGCACCTTGTAGTTGGACTCCTTCAAAAGTCATAAAAGATGTTTCTACCTGTAACAATGACATTACAACATTGAAATTAACACATTTAAATTAGTCTGTTTGAGAGTTTTGAGACCCCCCTCTGAACCAACAAGTCACACATTTGTCTATGAAAATTACAGTAACTTTGTTCAAATGACACAAAACACTGAAAGTGTGACATACTTTATGGGTGGCCCCTTATAGGTGGTTTAACTTCCGCTTTTGCTCCATAAGAGGTCCATAATCATCATCAAAAACACATCAACAATTACATTTATCAAACTCCCTGGAATCCCTGGAACTTGGCAAGATTTTTTTAAGCAGTGGGGGTAAGTTTGCACACTACTATTTCCATGGTAAAGTAATGCCCAAAATTACACCCACTACTTCAAATTTTGTCTAGTGAGTAGAGATGGGTTATACTATACTAGAGACCTTTAGGTACTTAAAAGATGGTTAACAATCTTGACGTGTCTTTATATTTAAACATACACTTTATAAATCAAAATCTTTACATTTTACAATTTAGGTATTCAAAAATCATTTACTTTCGTAATTGAATTGTATAGTGTAACGATTTTCATTTTTAGCGTGTGTATTTCAATAAAAAGACATGTCAAGATTGTTTACCATCTTTTAAGTACCTATCGGTCTAAAGTATAGGTAAATTTAATATCAGGTACACCTGTTCCTATTCCACAAAAATACCTAATCCAAATACCTAATCCACATAGTACAGAGTATTGAGCATATACGATAACTTAACCAGTGCTGCATACCATACTGCACCTAATCCACATAGTACAGAGTATTGAGCGTATATGATAACTTAACCAGTGCTGCGTACCGTACTGCACCTAATCCACATAGTACAGAGTATTGAGCGTATATGATAACTTAACCAGTGCTGCGTACCGTACTGCACCTAAGCCACATAGTATAGAACATTGAGCGTATGATATGATGCAGTACCACGGCGTACTACACTGTGTCACCATACCATTCTAAGTAAACTTGTTTAATGAATTGTAATCTTCCCTTCATACTTTTACAGGCTTAGGATTGACAGGTTAAAATTGAGCCAAGCAAGCAGGCGTATTTAATTTAAAGGCGGCTAGTCGGTAGTAGTGAGAACTTGGATTAGGTGGATTAGGTACTGCATCCTTTGGATTAGGTGCGGCCTAATCTCGGAAAATACCTAGTATTTTTATCTGATCTAATATTTTCGCCTCACCTCTACTAGTGAGTGCCAGTACAACAGGAAGTCTCTTTCAAATTAATGAAATTAAAATTATAATCACTCTTCTATCAAGTTTCAAAAGTTTACAGCATTCTAACTGAAGATAATGATTGGCCTAACAATTATAAGAAAAGGTGTTCTACTAGAGTGAATAATAGATCTTAATATCTACATTTTTCAACAATCATTTGGCATGATTCCAACTAGCACAATTAGTTGTCTATCAGCCAATAAGAAATTATTATTACTATTCATAAAAGGCAATAATAAATCATAAGACAGCTGTATCACAAACAATGATATATTATAACGGTTCATTATTCAAGTTTCAATGCCATCTTACAAGTTGTCTGTACTTTTTATTCGCAGTGACAGGTCATTGCATCGCATTTTAAAGACGACGGATTGCGTGGATGATTCATTTATAAACAAGCTTGGTGACCTCAGGAGATAGCTTGGACATGTAATTGGCAACAAATTTGTAAGAGTATGGGCAATGAATATAAGTGAAATTATCATAAAGCTGAGAATGAAAACCACTCACGTTGTACAAATTTGCCAGATTTGGTCGGGATGCCGGGTCGTCGAACAGCGCATAATATTGTTGTACGAAACCTTTTCCGATTGCATCATACTGCGGGTTTAGCGCCATTTAGACGATTTATTTGTTCCAAATTTCACTATAATGTCCACAAATCGCCGAAAATGCAAATTTCAGGCTTTCGACATGCCCTTCCCACAGACACCAAAAATGGCTGAAATGTGTTGCCACTAACAATCCCAGAAGAAACGAACATCTCGCATTCGCGCAAAAACCGATTATTTATTGCCATTGTATTTTCCTTCTAATTCGACAGTTTTATTTAAATTCTGCTACTTTAATATTTTTAACACTTAAATACTCAAATCTGTAGTTGATTATATTTTGTTGTAGTAGCTAGTACAAGTATGTCCTTCAACAAATTTACTTTCAAATAAAACGCAAGTCGTTTGCACAGAAATGTAGCAGTTACACCGGCACAGTGTAAGGGCGTTTTACCACTTTTACCCTCATGAAATAAATAATAATGTCTAACTTATGTTGCGTTTTTGAGGGAGGTCAAACAGACGGTTGTAGAATACCTGAGGATAAAATATGTAATTCTAAAATGCTCTTTTTTGAAACTCGTTCTATAACTCTATAAAGAACTCGTAGTCTTGTCTCGTAGTATATTTAATTAAATTGTCCTTCAGCACAAAGTGTGAAGTGTGGTGGAGTGTTGAATAGGTTTGATTTTGTAAAAGTATCAAGATATATCAGAAACTGGCCAAAACAAAATATAAAAACTACATATTGCCGTTACATTTACAATTTAAGAAATACCGAAAACTTGCGCGGGGTGGCAACATTTGGCCAACCGTCTGTCAGTGTTGCAAGTTGTAACTAACCGTTTGCGTTTAGAAACAGAATTTAATGTGATAGAAATCAAAGATTTTGATTATAGTATTGTTAATTCAACATATTTAACTGAAATATAAAATAAGTATTTTAAAATAGAACACCAGTCACTCTAAATAAGATAATCATTACTAATAGTACTAATACTAAAAATATCCCCGTAAACTCAAATAATGTCTATATGTAGGGATGTGCGCGTTTTAAAAATAATCGATGATATATTTTGCTAACCTTTGGATCTTTCCAAAGGTTAGCAAAAGCTTCACTATTTCACTATCTCCTCATTTTTTAAAGGAATTCTCTTAGAAAAGAAAATGGTAAAATCATTGACGAATTTTTAAACAAGGGTGTTTAGATTTTATATTCGTGTAAAAATAAACAAAATAGAATATTTCATTCGTCGTCTGCAGTAGTAAATAACTGAAATAATACTTTAACTTTAAGCGATTGTTTCTGGAAATTATGTAAATATCGACAAATCGTGCATCCCAAGTGCATCCTTATGCCTCCTGTGCTTTTGTTGCCAGTTCGACAGTTTGTCTGATTATTTGACAATTTGACGTACGTGACAGTGACATTAGCATTAGCATTAGCACTAGCTAGAGCTGTAAAAGTAACGACTTGAAGCGTACCCGTATGTATTCGTTACTAGGATAACAAGTACTCGTTACTTTCGTATCGTTACGTTACTCGTTACTTTTGATACTCGTACTGCAACATGGTTCGGTACGTTCGAGTACTGAATCGAGTCGTATCATGCGTCATACGAAACATACGAAATACGAACAGTAAACGTTTCGATACACGTATGAACACAACAAACAGTGTAAGGAACACAAAAAACAAAGAATGCGAGTACCGAAATGTGTTCGTGTGAAATATCAACGACACTTGCTTGAACTGAAACGTTGCAGGAACCCGTATTAGTACTATGTCAATACGGAGAATACGATTAACGAAATACGGTACTTGTGTGAGTGAACCGAAACAGTGTAGGCACCAATAGTACGAATGATGCGAGTAACGAGTAACGAGACGGATGCGTGAGTAACGATTCGGTACTCCGTATCAGACCGCATACCCGTTACTTAGTAACGAATACATACGGTTCGTTACAGCTCTAGCACTAGCCAAGCACTAGCGACTAGCCCATAAAGCCCATTGATCTGTGATCTGTGTTGACTGTGTTGTTGTGTTAATTCGATAGTTGTAGCGTCTCAAAGTATCGTATATTCGTAATTTCTTAAGTCTATTACGTGGAATTAATACTGACTCGCTTAGATGTGTTTAAAGCGATTATTATAGTAATCTGAAACTGGCTGTGATTTGGTTTTGCGTGAGATTTGTTTTTAAGGTTACCAGAGTTAACACTTAATAACTCATCATGTCGCTAGCTGACGAGTTATTGGCAGATTTGGAAGAAAATGACGATGGAGAACTCGAACAAGCTATCGAGAACAAGACGTCAACTGATCTGGCCCATGAGTTTGCGATACCTCGTTCTGTTATCCCTATGGAAGAGGACATTAAGAGTGTCACCATCAGAGAGTTGGCTAAATTGAGACACTCTGACCAGCTTCAAAGGGTAAGTTATGTTTTGATGTAAATTATAACCTATTTTATGTGGCATCTGAGTTAAAAAAAAACATGTACATAAATTAAGGGTTACAAAAATAAAACCATGATCAATTCCACTGTGTTATGAAAGTTACCTAAACAAACTGTATGGCTAACTATTGTAATGTAGAGGAATTAATTAAGTTTTGATTCAGCTAAACTCAACTAATTCTTATATCTATGGAAACAGGCTCTATTTATTTCAGTAGTTATACACTTGTGTTAATTTTCAACTTACTACTAAAGTTCATCAAGGTAGCATCACAGAATCCATGCAGTGTTTTCCCAATTTTTTTAAACTTTTAACCTCTTGTATGTTGCATCCATAAAAAAGTGGAGTCCTCTTTACTTTTGGATTGTAAGAAGATAGGAACTAAATATAAACACATGAGCATTGCATGTGAACAGTGAGGTGTGGACACACACCTAAAATGGTGAATGTCTCTAGATAGGATCATAACAATGAGAGGACACAAGTTATCTGATTTATTTCATCCAATTATTGCTCAATTTGTGTTAACAGGTATTGTCGGAGATTGAAAGGAATGTTGGCAATGACCGTAAGAAGATTGAAGTAACTGGATTAATGGAATCTGATCCAGAATATCAACTAATTGTGGAAGCAAACAACATTGCTGTGGAAATTGACGGAGAAATCGGTAGGTTTATTTAATAGAACTTAACTTGCTTTATGCATCTATGGACACATTTATGCATTGAACAAAAAGAATTCAGACTTTTTTTTTTGGTTAATGGGGTTTTTTCTTGTGTTAAAATACAAAGTTCCTAATAAATCCATATCTTAGAATATGAATATATTGGAATTATTGGATGACCCAATATGTTCAAGATCCAATGATGGTTTACTAAACTTTAGTATGTTCAACAAAGGGCCAATACTAAAGAAATAATTAATGAATACATAAAATATTAATACACATTTGTTGATGCATAAAAGTGTTCCAATTTATAAATGAGCCATTTCATTTTCCAGCTATTATTCACAGATTTGTCCGAGACAAGTATCAGAAACGGTTTCCGGAGTTGGAGTCTCTGATTGTCACTCCACTGGAGTATATACGGTCTGTGAAGGAGCTCGGGAACGATCTTGACAAGGCTAAGAACAATGAAACACTACAGAGCTTTTTGACTCAAGCCACTATTATGGTTGTGTCAGTAACAGCATCAACAACACAGGGGTAAGTGTATTTATATAATAGTAACATATGTATTATTTTTCAATTACTACAGTTGGGTACAAACCTGCATGATTTTTCTGTAGATATAACATGTAAAATAATAAATACCATCTCTCATTGTTCATTGCGGATTATTTATGTAACTTGCTAAAATAAATCGCAACTTAATTACCTATTAACAATAGGTGAGTCATTTAAAAAAAAAAATAAGAGATAATAAAAACGAAATCACAATTGCTTCCATTGTGTAACGAAAATTACCAATAAAAATGCATGGGTAAATATAGTAATACAAAGGAATTGATTAAGTTTTGTTTTAATTGAAGCCCGTAACTGTGTTTTTTTTAAATGACTCAGATATTATTGAGATTATGAATTAAAATGTGCTACTTATTGTTTTTAGAAAAATATTGACTGAAAGTGAACTAGAAGAGATATACGAAGCATGTGACATGGCAAGTGATTTAAACAACTTCAAGTCCAAAATTTATGACTATGTGGAAAGTAGAATGACATTTATCGCTCCCAACATCACTGCGATTCTGGGTAAGTAGCAAACTAGTAATATAAATTACATAAATTTTCCATAAACTGTATATTCTAATTGAGACTAAAGTTGAGTTAAAAGTCAATATTCTACAAAGAAATGCAGAGTCCTCTGAGTCCTTCTAATGCTAATGCATGGTTCATAACAGCTACCAAGTCCTGAGCTCCCGATAAGGGTCTACGAATTAGTCTGAAATGTTGAGGTAAATTGAACTCAAGGGGCAATCGCATTGAGATGTCGACCGAATGCAGTCGCTGCACATGTTCCAAACTACATAGGTCAATGAATGTTGTCTTTAATGTGACAGCTGTCGCTCACCAAATGCGAATGCTGATTAGCTAGTAAGAAAGACAAACAAACTTTCAACATTTACAAACATTGCTATTACCTAGTGTCCGACCGAAGGTACAATTTTGGCCGAAGCCGAAGCCGAAGCCGATTAATCGGTTTTCATCAAAACCTTCGGCCGAAGCCGAAGCCGAAGCCGAAGGTGTGTTGACCCCAAGTTGACCCTAAGAAACACGAGAATTTGCTAATAGTAAAAAAAACGGCAGTAAATTATGCGCAGTTTTCGCTTCTAAATCAAGTGTGACTATGTTATGTTGATTATGTTATGTTATGTTTGTTATGGCGATTGGGCCGGAGAAACGCTGCCCTGCTAAGCGTTGCGCACTATCTGCCTCGCTCCTGCATCGTTTGTTCAATTTCTAATCACAACTTGCAAACCTTCGGCTTCGGCCAAAGCTTCGGCCAAATTTTGGCCGAAGCCGAAGGTTTGGCCGAAGGTGGTTTTTTTGGCCGAAGGTGGCCGAAGCCGAAGCCGAAGCCGAAGCTTCGGTCGGACACTACTATTACCATAACAGGGCTTTGTTGAGCAAAACACATTATGTTTGTGACAATGTTTAACAATAACTATAGTTTGCACTTTGTTTGGTTTTAAATAGTACAACTTAATGCCATCTAGTTTTATTTTTGTTTGATAATATCAATAAACCTAAATTGTTTAATGGCACGTATAGCACTAAAGGTTCGCCCGAAAATTGTGCTAATCTCGATATAAATACAGTCCGTTTTAGTTCACTGTGAGTGGTTCTCACGGTAGTTTTATGTATGTCTGTCTTTTTAACAGTTTTTTCGTCTGTTCTTTTTTCCGTGTGTGTTTAGAATAACACCTCTCCATTTCTTCCCTGGATGTCGTAAGAGGCGACAATGGACATAGGTTAAGGTATACTTTAGGCGACAGGCTAGCAACCTGTCACTATTGTCGTGCCTGCAACTTCAAAACCTAAAAAAAAAATATGCTAGAAGTGGCCGCAAAACGTGAAATAGTCATCGTTTTGTATATGTAGAGTTTTGTGTGCTCTGCCTGCCTCGTTTGGGAATACAGGCGTGATTGTATGTATGTATTTTTAACTCAGGAGCGTCAACGGCAGCCAAAATCCTCGGTGTGGCTGGTGGCTTGTCCAAGCTGTCCAAAATGCCGGCCTGCAATGTTTTACCCCTCGGGCAGCAGAAGAAGACTCTGTCGGGATTCTCGCAGGCCGCCTCGCTGCCTCATACAGGATTTATTTACTTCTCGCAAATTGTACAGGACACTACGCCTGTAAGTATGGTACTTTTTATCATAGACGAACATTGTTCCCTGTTCTAAAAAAT
This sequence comes from Adoxophyes honmai, assembly GCA_005406045.1. Taxonomy (NCBI): domain Eukaryota; kingdom Metazoa; phylum Arthropoda; class Insecta; order Lepidoptera; family Tortricidae; genus Adoxophyes; species Adoxophyes honmai. Next base: position 142,022 of record BHDV01042719.1, on the reverse strand, counting down.
AGTTCCTACAAAATTCGAATGACCACAGCTCAAAGTTTAATGAAAAGTTAAATGGTCGGGCTATGAATAGTTTATGGAAAAGATTTCAATAGAGATCTCTCCAGGCAGATGTTATGCCTGGGGACCGAAGTCCACAGAGCGAAAGTTGGAAGTTGTATTTATGCAACCGATTTTCTAAACTTCAATAGCACCATGTAGGATGCTATTTGACAGTTGATAATGGTGACAACGTTTGTAGCTGAAGTTCTACTATACTCTGTTTATTGTAGGATTACAAATTTAACAAACAAAATTTGAACCCAAAGGTAAAAATGGGAATGAATTGTTTAGTTCAATAACACTTATTATTACTGTTTATTTTAATGTTTTCAATACAAAACGTATTAGTATCTGCGGCGATGCATTGTGGTTACTTAAAAATGTTTTAGGTTTTGGCAGTTGAATTTTAAATCTTAAAGTAAACGGAGTATACTCGACGATAGTTCGCTTTAGATGTTCATACAAGTCAATTGTTTCAGGAGTTACGGTACAAAGCGGCTAAGCTTGTGTCGACTAAGTTGATTCTCGCGGCGCGCGTGGACGCCTGCCATGAAAGCACGGACGGGCACATCGGGCGGCAGCTGCGCGAGGGCATAGAGAAGAAGTTGGACAAGTTACAGGTTAGCTTTTTTATTATTGTGGACGGTGTACTAATTTGATGTGAGGGCTTCTGTATACTGCACGTGTACGACAATTATTATAATTTGTATATACATACGCCACGCCTGTATTTACAAAAGCATGAAACGCTATATTATGTAAACATAACCATGACCCGTGTGGTGCCGGGTTAGAATAGCACCTCCCCCTTTCTTCCCGTGGGTGTCGTAAGAGTCGACTCTGGGAAAGGGTTAGTGTATTGTGGGCGATGGGCTAGCAACCTGTCACCGCATTATCACGGTTAACCATCTGGTTACCCTGAATTTGTTAGACGTGGCACTGGATTTTTGAATCCATGTGCTCTGCCTACCCCTCATGGGAATACAGGCGTGAGAATATGTATGTATGTATGTATAACCATGACCATTTCACGTTCCGTAGCGACTATTACCTTTTTTTGGGTTTTATATTAGAGATACGTTGCTAACCTGTCGCCTAAAATATACCTTGACGTATTTCCTTAGCCGCTTCTTACGACACCCACGAAAGAAATGTATAGGTGTTATTCTAAACCCAGCACCGCACGGGAAGTTACAATTTTTGCAATTAATCTTAAAATTATTAGCGTATTCATGGATTTGTCTATGCAAAGTTTCATATGCTCTGCCTACTTCATTGCGGAAAACAGGCGTGATGATCGTGTACGAGTTTTCTTTACATGTATAAATCCATGTTGGTTAGTACTCTCTTGTTCTTCTTGTAGTTCTCTAATGTTTTTAGTAAAAAATACTTTGGCGCGTGTGACTCAACTCGCTGTCACGGTTGATAATAATAGACAGAATCTCCTTAACGTTTCTTGTCCCTTAGGAACCGCCGCCAGTGAAGTTCGTGAAGCCGCTGCCGAAGCCGATCGAGCAGAGCCGCAAGAAGCGCGGCGGCAAGCGCGTGCGCAAGATGAAGGAGCGCTACGCGATGACCGAGTTCAGGAAGAACGCGAACCGGCTCAACTTTGCTGACGTGAGTATACGCTTGAGATTTGAAACAGACTACCTTTCTAGAAAATTCCACACACAATGACAATTGGATAAAAGACTAAAAAAACTATTTAGTCCGTCAGATAGATCACCAAAAAATATTGTACCCATATTTTTCCTTTTATCTGACAAGCGAAAAATGCATTCTGGAGTGAACTTAAGGTATCTTATCCTTATCCTTACTTCCTTACTAGTCCTTACTATCCTTACTTGGTACATAATATTATAAATCGGAAAGTGAGTTTGTTTGTTTGTTCCGTTTTCACGTTTCGTTAGTCTCGCTTAAACTCGAGAACAGCTGGGGCGATTTCGCTGACATTGGTTTTGGAATGTTTGTCGTAGTCCAGGGAAGGTTTAAACGGTGAAAAACTTAGAAATAGTGCAAAAAGAAAACTTGCTAAAGTGGAACGAAGTTCGCCGGGCCAGCTAGTACCTATACTATAATAATTCAATACTCACATTTGCCAGATTATTTGCACGATGATTCAGTTGAAAATTGTCTATAAATACATCTTTAACTGTTATAAGAAACTATTTAAACCAGGGATCGTTACCGGTATTACTAAAAACTAAAATATCTCCTTTAATTTGGAATTTTAGCTTGGTATTCCTAGATAGTATTTAGGTAAGCCTACAAAAGTACGACATTATATGAAAAAAACCCAATAACATAAAAAAACAACTGAGATACCGCAATTAAATACCGGTATAAATGTGTGAAAATAATACCGGTATTCGATCCCTGATTTAAACGTAATAAGTTTACTTTCTTCTTTATTTTTGTGGGAGTAAGCAGAGTAAAAGAAACGTTACATAGACAAAACCATGACTCTTTCACGTTTCCGTTCACGCTTGCATGGTTACATGGAAGAAATGGAGAGGTGATATTCTAAACCCGACACTACACAGGAAATTACATTTATTTCATACACACACTCATTGCTTGTAAAGGTGTTTGGTAGAAATGCCTCTGAGAAAAACTATACGCCCATAGAAATCTTCCGAAATTCGTTCCCGTTGCACGCCCCGCAAATAAATAACAAACTCCGCAAACGTAATTACGATCAAAGTTTCCGATCAATTATAATTCTAAACTGGGACTAATGGAAATTCCGAAGCAGTTCGCGAAAGCTAATTGAAAACTGAACGCAATTACGAGAGCTAGACCAAGCTCGTTATCATATTCCTAGAAAATGTTGGTTGGTTTCTTATTAGTAGATCTGTGGGGAATGTTAACTGGGAATACTTAATAATTTTATTTCAAAACGGATACTCACTTTACGGATAGTTCGACATGTTTCGGTTCAATTCGTGACTCATCATCGGGAGCAACGCGTCACAGCTTTGGATAGACTAACAGCGGTTCGTAACTATTCCGTTTTTGCAATCACATTTACTATTGTTGTCAAAAATAACAACATCTGTCTCTAAAGGCATGTTCACACCGATCACAGATGCAGTACGAGTATTTATTAGGAAGAAAACGTATTAATGAGTGAGTCACATAGAAGTTTTATGTTTAAAATACGCAATCAATAGGTTTTGTATAACAATACGCGCGGGATAGACTACTATGAGACACTTTCTGACGTCTTTAGGTAGACAGTGACAGGTATAGTCTATCTCGCGTGGTTCTCTACTCGCGCTCTAGTGTGCTAAGCCCACTATACACTAACTATACACTATAAACAGACGGAGAGGCAAAATTGTCCGCTCAGTTGTTTTTATGTGGAAAGTGAGACTCAGTTAAATGTGAAAAAAATTGGATATGTCATTGAAAGTTGATTTGTTGAAATTTTGTAAATTTCCTCTGATAGTAACGAACACAACAAAAGAAAATCTACTTCTACCCAATATCATCGTTCTGAAGTTATTGGGCAGAGCCAGCGATAATGATTAGGTATAAAGTTGATTTTTGATTTACTTATGCCAGTCATATTAAAGGGGGGTCACTTGCGTTATGCCTCGACTTCTTCTGATTTTGACTAAGTTCGGACTCAGCCAACGAATGCCAAATTCAAAAACAGAGATTTCGCATCCTTTTTTCCTATTAAGAACATAAAAGGCGTTATAAAGTTTGACGGGTCATCTGATCATTTAATAAAAAATATCTCACAACCATCAAAACACAACCACGGGCAAAATTCATCGCACATTTTTTGTCATCACCATTTTAAGTGTAAGCCTCAAATTAACTATCACATCGTCTACCGTGACAGCTAATCGCGCTAATTGGCCACATATCCATAATCTTATTACCATCTCGCCGTTGCGTTCGCAGAATCCTCCTAAAGCAGTGGTTCTAAACCTTTAAATCATGTGGGACCATTTCACCAAATTTTTGTCTAGTCAGGGACCACACTATGCCTACATTTTTTTGTCTCTATCATATCATATAATGTGTAATAAATAATCACAGTCATATACTTCTAAAACTAACATGCATTTATTTATTGTTTCGAAAAAAAAAACTTAGGTACTAATTTTAAATTTAATGAGATTTTTGTGATTGTATTATCGTTACTTACTCTTGAATCTTTGGTCATGACATGTGTCACGGCGCATTTTGCGTTGCGTTGACTCGACTAATCACGTCACGTCAGTAAACTTGTTTAATATGAGGTCTTCGTGGACCACTTGGATAGCCTCCAGAACGCTTAGCAAGGCAACGCGCTCTAGTCGCGTCGCACTCGAGATAGTCTACCTGTCACTTTCTGACGTCTATAGTTAGACAGTAACAGATACAGTCTATGTCGCGCGTAACTCGTGCCCTGTCGTGCTAAGATGACAGGGACCACCTGTGTTCCGCGGACCACCGGTTAAGAACCCCTGTCCTAAAGTGACGTCACGCTCGGCGGGCGGCTCGCGATGAATTTCAAATAGCTCCGTATGTGGGTGGTGTTTTTAGCGAGTCTCAAATAGACCGGAACAAGACCTGCGCGGACGTCCGTGCCGGTGCCGTTGCTTGCGCGCGGCATACGGGCTGAAAGAACGGGCAACTTTTTTTAAATTAATTGTTCTTGTGATTAGCGCGACCAAACAAACTCTTCAGTTTTATAATATTGGTACAGATATGCATGTATATGCATCACGTCTGTTCTTAAATGGGTTAGGCAGACGAAACGTAACGTAGTCAAAAACGTGGCTGTTCCACGTCTCATTGCCATATTTTTGGGTTTTAAATTGAATTAGAGACCGTGTGATGTCGGGTTTAGAATAACTCTGTTTCATTTCTTCTGTGGATGTCGTAAGATGCGACTAAAGCACTAATCCTTGAGCCTTAACCGTTAAAAGGTATATTTTAGGCGACAGGCTAGCAACCTGTCACTATTATACCTATCAACTTAAAACCTAGAAACATATGCGAGAATGGCCACGAAACGTGAAACAGTCATGGTTTTGTCTATGTCACGTTGACTGAAGACTGGCGTGATGTATGTCTATGTATGTATGGTGTTATTCCCTAAAGTGAAACAACGCGCGCAGTGTCGTATGGACAAGTTGACAGCTCTTAATGTGTTTTAAGTTAAATCAACACCACAATATCGTGGCACTGGATATTTGAATTCAAGTGCTTTGCTTACCCCTCATGGGAATACAGGCGTGAGAATATGTATGTATGTATATCGTTAAAACAAAATATTTCACTAATTTTCGTTTGACTTTTGAATTGGAGTTTCTCCATAGTAATAATTAATAACTTGGACAAGTTCACGTGTGGAGAATGTTAGCAGTTCTGGGCGACTGTGTGTACGAAAAAAAATCATAGCTTCGCTAGCTTATACTAATTGCATGGCGTTCTTCGTTACAATAATATGAAACTACACTAATAGCAGATTCCCCATTTAAATTCAATTCATCGTTGGCATGTTATGATTTACACGTACGTTATAAATACTAGGCGCATCGAATAAATCTTCGAACCACTGTAGAACATGACGCGATCGTAAAAGTAAAAAGTAGTTCTTTCTAGTGTATCGTATGCTTGAGTAAAAAATATAACTTACAGTACATCCATTTTAACGCCGGTCGTCAATCTTCGACAACCAATGGAATTAAAAAATTTCACAAATTTTATTGTTACCGTTACATGAATATAAGTGACATCGCTCCTATGATTACATTCAAATTTCGAACACATTAAAACAGATGATTCGAAGAAGAAAACAATTGTTTCAAATTTGGAACACGCGGTCGCCACGAGACGCCGATGTGCAATTGTTTGTGGAATTCCGTATTGCCGCCATATTAGCCATATTTTTTGTGCGTCATATACATAAATGTTTTCTTCAATATTTTATACTTATGTGAATGTAGATAAAGTTATGCATGAGACTGTACATAATTAGGCATTAAAATACTCTTGATTCTTCTATGAAATTTCATTCGTGTTCATTCTAAAAAAAAATACACTCCTATTTTAATGCCTTTTACTCGTATTATGCAGCAGTCACTTAAGTGTCCTGTGTGGTGTCGGAATAGAATTAGGTACACCTCTCAATTTCTCCCGTGTGATTGGTAAGAGGCGACTAAGATTTGGTATGCTTTAGCGACAGGCTAGCATCATGTTACTATTCTACATCTTCCATCTGTTTTAAAGATAAAAATATGTTAGAAGTAGCTGCGAAACGTAAAATAGTCATGGTTTTCTCTAGGTATTTCGTTTCTACCATTTGGGAATGCAGGCGTGATGTATGCATTCAAATGTCACATAGACATTTACTAAAATGCTCATTAAAGTGAATACTCAACTTTATCAGCACTTTAGGCATCGCATGACAATCAGTATCATCTCTATGAAGAAACAACATGCCTGTGATTTAAAAGATATCCTTAATTATTCCTACGTTACATAACCTATGTAGTCTCGGCCATATGCATCGGTTATTCTCTACGAAGTTGATGGAGCGTGTATAGTTTTTATTGTTTGACAGCCTCTGTTGTAGCGTAATAGTTTACCTATAGCACATAATTGTTGGGAATATAGCTTCATCGCGTTACTGCGTTTATCAATTTGATATAGGATTATGCAGAGAATTCGAGGGGTGAAATGTCAATTGAGTAACATGTGAGGTGTGTGCTGTGAGATATTTACTGTCACATAATAGAAAGAGTGGATATAGTTGTCGTCATCAAACTAGGCAATTTTTTTTTGTGGTACCACTTATACATAGAGGATAGAACCTATTGAGAAACAATGTTCGCAACCCCGGTCCGCAAATAGTTGGTTGATTTCAACATACTAAACGTCACCGTCACTGTCACAGAAACTGTACAGAACCAATAACCGTAGAGAAAAAGGCACTAGCGTTACGCGCGATCTTGGACCGGCCAATAAGAGCACAGCGATCACTTCAATTGTTTTGCGGAATAATTTCCGAACAACCAAGATGACATTAGTACTCTATAGGTTCTATCCTCAATGCACTTATATGTATTACACTTATACTAATGTCAGACGTGCTACGGTTTTATTATCTATTTCAAACATAAACAGAAACATGACGACTATATTCCCAAATGGCGTAGGCAGGGGACATGAACAGTGCATGAAACTATTTTTTTAGTCTGTCGCTTAAAGCAGCAATTACACTTTTTTGTTCGCCGCGTGCTACATGCCGAAAAAGTGTAAAGAACACGAAAACACGACCGTTCGTCTTCGGCGCCCGACAGTTGTTACAGCCTGACTAGGTCTTAGTGTAAAGATGACGTTCGTTGACCGACATAGTTTGGAACAAGTGCGGATATTGCATTGGGTGAACGACACAGTGTAACCAATAATCTTAGTCGATTCTTATGATATATACTGAAAATATGGAGAAACCCACAACAGTATTAATAGTAGGTAATCATAGGTAGTGCTTGCACCTCGCTCGGATCGTCTCGGCAAGAATCCCGTACCTTCAGGTCAATGTGATCACATGTGCTTGAAAAAGATAGCATATGCTAAAACTTCCATCATTAAAATGCATTCTTACATGAATGAGATTCCACTCGACTAAGCAATCGTGCTTAGATGTTCGCCGCGTTTGGCATAAAACTTGAAAGTGGGACTCACGGATACTATAAATAGTTGGACAGCAAATATGTCCGTATTCGCATGATTAGTACCGACCGTTGGTATGCTATAGTGTTCTGGTCTGGACACGTTAAACAACACAAACGGACATCGAAACGCGAGCGCGAGTAGCGGAACGCAACGAAACATTCTTGCTGATTTGGTGTTTGACTGTATTATGTTAATAAAATCAATATTTGTCTAGACTCTAGAGATAGTGAATAATAACTATTTTCGTGGATGGAAATTGAGTACAAAGTAAAAAAAAAATGCAGTAGTGCTTGTACAAGTCTTTTTTTTTTAAAGTACTGTTGCACCAAGTCATGCATTGAACCAAAAATGTCTTATTCATTGTTAATCACATCACGTACCCGTGTGGTGTTGGGTCCTCTCCATTTCTTCCGTGGACGTCGTAAGAGGCGACTACGGAAAAGCGATTAAGGAAATAGCTTTAGGCGTCCTAGGCTAGCAACCTGTCACTAAACGGGGGTAGCCAGAATTTAGTTTTGGAGGACAAAAGGAGTTGACGAAAAAAAATCGGCCAAGTGCGAGTCGGACACAAAAAAAACACGATTGTTGTATGGGAGCCTGAACTTTTCGGGGGCGGGTTTGAACCCCCAAACCCCCCCCCCTGGCTACGCCCATGTGTCACTATTATCACTACCTCTTCCATCAACTGTTTTCAAACCTAAAATTAAGCTCGAAGTGGCTGCGAAGCGTGAAATAGTCATAATCATGGTTTTGTCTGTCACGTTTCGTGTGATCTGCCTATCCCTTTTGGGAACATAAGCTTGAGTGTATGTAAGTGTATCCATGCATGTACTTTGAGTTTCTGATTAAATAAAAGGTATTGTAACAATTCGATATAATTAATTTTTAATATTTTTTTACTGGATTCGCAAAGTTTCACCACTGTTGGTGGCTGAATATGACATTCGCCCTTTGTTTGCGCCACTAACCTTGAAAATAAAACAACTGTTAAATATGTGTGGAAGTTTATGAATTTATGCATTATTCATTTATTCTGTGTAATTTTTGCACCTTAAAAAATCGTCTGGTACACGTGCGGAATCGTTATTATCACTTGTCGCATGTGTACTGTATACTGACTCGCTCATAGCATAGCAGACAACTCGACTCGCTTATAATCTTATTCTCCGAAATCATATTAATTTTAACTAATAGCTTCAAATCTTAAACTATTCAAAGCGTGAGTAGTAAAAAATGAATGCACGGGTAAACTTATTTATTTATTCGTCACTTATTTTAAATTATATGTGAAAAAATACCCAGAGTTGGTAAGCAACCATTCATGCACATTCCTCGTGTCCAAATCCGAAGTTAACATGGCCGGTGTTTTTATCTTTCCCATAACAATATTATTGTGGAAGCCAATAAAATAACCGTTAAATTTTTGTGCAGATTGAAGACGACGCCTACCAAGAAGACTTGGGATACACACGAGGCACGATCGGCAAGTCAAGCACCGGCCGCGTCCGCCTGCCCCAGATAGACGAGAAGACCAAAGTCCGCATCAGCAAGACGCTGCAGAAGAACCTGCACCGACAGAACCAGCAGTATGGCGGCGCAACCAGCATCAGAAGACAAGTCTCTGGTACCGCGTCTTCGGTGGCCTTCACGCCATTGCAGGTTAGTAGCAAAATACATGGAGATATTCTTTGGATAAGGGTTAACTTAGCACTAGATGTCCCTGGCCTAGATGGACGAGAAGACCAGAGTCACAGCTTCAGGCAACAGGTATCTGATATCTCTTTTTCATTCCGTCGACGGTCAGTAGTAGAATAGATAGTAGCGTTTAGATAGACGAGAAGACCAAAGTCCGCATCACCAAGACGCTGCCGAAGAACCTGCACCGTCAGAACCAGCAGTACGGTGGTCCCACCAGCATCAGAAGACAAGTCTCCGGTACCGCGTCTTCAGTGGCCTTCACACCATTGCAGGTTAGTAGCAACATACATGAAGATATTCTTTGGATAAGGGTTAACTTAGCACTAGATGTCCCTGCCCTAGATGGACGAGAAGACCAGAGTCACAGCTTCAGGCAACAGGTATCTGGTATCTCTTTTTCATACCCTCGCCGGTCAGTAGTAGAATAGTTAGTAGCGTTTAGATAGACGAGAAGACCAAAGTCCGCATCAGCAAGACGCTGCAGAAGAACCTGCACCGACAGAACCAGCAGTACGGCGGCGCCACCAGCATCAGACGACAAGTCTCTGGTACCGCGTCTTCGGTGGCCTTCACACCATTGCAGGTCAGTACTAAAATAGTTAGTAGCGACTGCCTGATTAGATAGACGAGAAGACCAAAGTCCGCATCAGCAAGACGTTGCAGAAGAACCTGCACCGACAGAACCAGCAGTACGGTGGTGCCACTAGCATCAGAAGACAAGTCTCTGGTACCGCGTCTTCGGTGGCCTTCACACCATTGCAGGTCAGTACTATAATAGTTAGTAGCGACTGCCTGATTAGATAGACGAGAAGACCAAAGTCCGCATCAGCAAGACCTTGCAGAAGAACCTGCACCGACAGAACCAGCAGTACGGTGGTGCCACTAGCATCAGAAGACAAGTCTCTGGTACCGCGTCTTCGGTGGCCTTCACACCATTGCAGGTCAGTAGCAAAATACATAGAGATATTCTTTGGATAAGGGTTACTAGGTGCGTTTCCCTGCCCTGGATAGACGAGAAGACCAAAGTCACAACTTCAGGTATCTGGTATCTCTTTTTCATACCGTCGCTGGTGAGTAGTAGAATAGTTAGTAGCGTTTAGATAGACGAGAAGACCAAAGTCCGCATCAGCAAGACGTTAAGCGACAGGTCTCTGGTACCCTGTCTACGGTGGCCTTCACACCGTTACAGGTTTGCATCAGTAAAGTTAGCGTGAGAACTTTTAACGGATAAGGTTCCGTATGACTGTATATTATCTACCTGTTTTTATTAGATAATAAATTGTTAACTTTGTCATGATTCTTTTCCGAAAGCGGCAAGACGAGAAACACCTGTGTTGTTGAGAATTTGTGCTTAAAAGTCAATTAAAAAGTCCTAAATGTGTCAAACGTAATACTGTCTTTAAAAATTCTTTGACTGAATGAAATAAGAAAGAATGCAATAATAACAGCAAAACGAATTCCGCAATGAAACACTTAGTAGTAATTCTCACAAAACATCCGTAAGAACGCCCGCATATTTTACAAGCGTGCTCTTAATGGTAGACACTAACTCGAGATTTGAGATTAGGTTACACTTGAATTAAAAAAATATGTAGCTGCCGATGGAACCCTAAAATCTAATTGTACGGTCCCTCTTGATTAACGATGTTATCTTTCATGTTTTCATCAATGTGCATTGTATGGTATTGTTCAGATCCAGTCTTAATTATTGCGATCACATTGGAGATAAAAGTGACTGATTGTTGCCCCTACAGCGAGAGACCTTGACTAGAAAAAGCGTGTCTTCATTAAGTGCTTGAGTTGCTTGTAACGACAAGTTTATGTAAATAATATCTTAACTGTCGTAATTTGAATTACAGAACAAATGCTCCAGATTACGCCAAGGCTCTCTAAGTCAACTGTGTGACAACGAAACTCTATACTCGTTTAGGCGTGGGCTCTCGCGGACACAATCTATTCGAGCCATGTTTATAATTACATAAATGTGGGTTAGGTATCCTCGAGAAAAAATCCGTGCCGATGTACCGAGTTAACAATTTACATTGTCGTCGTAATGCCGTAATCGTGGCTGCATTATCTCACGTATTCACTTATGCGACTCTGCATAGATATTACATGAACTCTGTGCCATCTTCCCATTATACACGATAGTTTGCCATTTTTTGTTCGCTACTTACGCGTAATTTCGACCGGACAATAGACGCTTAGCCGTTTATACGCAAACAATAATTACGTACCTAAGTGCCGTTTGAAATTAAGTATTCGGGATCCGGTTCGAAGGACCACGTCGTTTTATAAACAAAAGAAGCACAATGTTTTAGTAAAGCCATAAAGGCATTCGTGTTGTAAGTTATACATTGTAAGTAATTAACTTACGCATCGAGTATGCCATCGCATTCTTGGCTTGCATTATCAGCGTGATGCAGTAATAAGAAGAATTACGCAAGTTTCAGTACATTGCGAAGTTGTGAAGCTATCGAGTCAGCGGCAGTCGATTGAGCGCCGCATTGTAAAGCAACTTACGCGATTTTTCTCAGCAAAGTTACGCTTGTAGTGCATCGTATGAAAGTGCATGCTGGAGTAAAGACATTAGCACTATCTCTAGATCGCACCCTCTAGCGAGCCGCTATGATCTATCGGCGCCTAGACAATTTAGCACTTAAAGTACTTTGTACGGAGGCTTTGAATATAGTCCTGGTAAACGTAGCCCCTATTGAGGGCGTTGAATGATATACAGCTTGAGATATGACTATCATTTGTCAAGCCTGTGATGGTGCCGACTGGAAATACGTGACATTGTAAATTGTTCGGCTTATTCTGTCTATTTGTACTTACAAATATCCCGACTGGCATTGAGGCCGAAAAATATTAAGCACATGTTACAGTTCTTCCAATTTGTATCAGACAATGCAAACAATACATGCCAGTTGCAATACGTTTTCATTGCTTTGTTTAGTACGTTTCCCAGGCGCTTGACGGCTTCCGACCCCAGCCTTATCTTTAAAACGGACACTGTTTCCTGTCACCCGTAACAATTAGCGACCCATTGCTTTGAATTGGTATGTAATACATACATACAACATCACGTTTATGTTCCCTAATGGATACATGGACAAAATTAAGACTATCACTATTTGAAGCCGCTTTTAGATTAGTTTTATGTTAAAAAATAGATAAATATTATTTAAATAAAGTCTACGAGTATCATAAAGACTCAATCGATATCAAAATGAGCATGTGCTCATCAACAAGCTAAATATTATAAACTTTGCCTCCCATTCAATAAGTGACATGCAGACATGATTAAAGGTTCTCCCTTCATGAATCCTTAATTTAATACTATATAAAAACATGTAGCCATTCAGTCCACTTTGTTTTGTTTGTTTAAACACTGTCCTGCATTTCAAATCATCAGGACCAGTAATTAAATATAACAGTATTCATATTTATTGATGTTTTCCTACGGGTATCAAAATGGGAAGGATATATTACGATATAACTCTCCTCTGAACCTTCAAGTTTTAATGAATACTGAACGCTACACATACATTAAATACATCAGGCCTGTGTTCTCAAATGGGACGAAGGACGCCACATGGTCAAAACCATTACTATTATACGTTTTGTAGTCTCTTCTTGCATATTTTTAGGTCTTAAGTTAAAGAGTCTTAAGTTAGTCTTAAGTTAGTGAAAAGTTTCTAGCCTGTCGCCAAAACATACCTAAACCAACAGGTTCAGGAAACATCGTTAGTCTGCTCATACGACATTCATGGATGAATGAATGATTACATGAATGCTGATTGTCTTTTAGTATTTACACAAAAGCATATAATTGGCGAAGTCTTTGAACAAAAGCCGTTTAATTGCACCAGAGCACATTTCAGGCCCTCAATTAACAGTATCGCAAACAGTCGTGAATTGAAAGTACTAGGGGAAAGTAGAAACCTATCGTACAACGAGCCCATGGCCCAAGACCCGTGCCCATTTATTTTTAGCCCACTGGCATTTATTACAGGCATAATACCGTTTGCCGTGCACAAGTTTTGCATGTGGGTAGACCTGGGAAAATTACCCATCGGTATTTCAGTCGATCTGGTTAGTACTTTCACCGCTTACATTCTGATGGTATTTATGCCATCGAGGCGACGCCCTATACTAGACATAGGTTGTACGCGATTGCCTTTGGAATTGCTAATGAGCTTACGTTTGACGGCGACAGCTTAATGGCAATTAAACTTTATGGTGCGATTTATGATACGGCACGCTGTGAAGTGTTGCGAAATTTATGAAGTCTTTCTCAGTGCTTATAGAGTGTAAAGTTTTTACAACGTGTGCGATTTGTTCGCCTATAGACTCTCGTTCACAGAGATTGAGAAAAACATCACATAATGTTTAACTATAAGTGATAAATGTCGATCATTAATATCGGTCTGTGTGTAGTTTGCTGTCTGATACGCGGTAAATTTTGTTCCGTTTCAGGACAATTGATTTGAGAATAGTTTTGAACAAAAAAATAATTTAACCAGCCCTGTATAACAGAAATGAAGAAGTAAATAAGTGTTGAAAATTAATTTAGCCAGAGAAACAAAGCGATTCTATTTCATTGCATAAAATATTTTGAATCAAGTAACTGTCTATACTGGATGCATTTTTTTACCAAATTCGCATTCAAGTGAAATATTCTTTCGCTATTAATGATTTTCATAGATTTATTATAAACCTAAAATTATCCGTTTCCCGTATTTACACGAATTACTCTACGGCATTCCGCAACCTAACCAAACCACTAATATAACAGTCGCCTTAAAGCACATAACAATTTAGCTTCAATCAGCAACCACACCCGGTACGCTTAGTGTAAACGACCTATGGGCAGCACGTGAGTTTGTCGCGAAAATTAAACGTCGCTCCCTTTCATGCATATACTGTTTAGAAAGGGACATATACTTGTGTTGGGGACAGAACACTGAGTTGGAGTTGAGCTGCAAATGGGGGGCTATTACCCAGCCCTCCGCCCAGCGATCCTTGGTGCGGCCACATCCACGACCGTTAACCGATGGCAATCAGCTAGATTGCACTCCGGCCGCCGGCGCCTGTGTACCAAGCACCATATCATCCGGCATTATCTCAACGGCTTAGCCTGCCTGGTATTCGAACCAAAAAAACCGATTCGCGAGCGCAGCAGATTTCGCCCCCGGTTCTAAGAAGCGCTCTACTTTCCAAAGTCTGCGGAGGAATTAAACGAATCCGTTTATCTAGTTTTCAGCTAGATCGTTTTATATGGTCCGGTGGTAATGAGAGCAAATCGTCTCAATCATCTCGGGCGTTACAGGGGAAGACGTTTGGCGTCTGTGTCACGCTTTCTTCATCGATTTCATATATTCGTTTCGAAGTAAAAAGGTAAAGGTTAGCTTGAGCGCACTCACCTTTCAGGTTGTCGCGTGTGACAAGTAGACATAATTGCTTAATGCATCGTAATGAGCAAAAACGTTCGAGATAATCGTCTATCAGTCGAGTAAGCATTGTATCGATTCGTCTTACTTGTTTACTTGTATGTGACGATGTTGTGTGCCGCCGTCTGCAATCACGCCTGTCACAAGCTGTAATTAAGAGAATAACTGGAATAACCGATCTGCTGTGTTATTTGTAACGCAGACTCGTGAATGGTTGAGTAAACCAGTATAATTCTAAAGAGTTTGCTTCAAGAAAGACAATTACTATAATCTCGTTATTTACGCTCAAAATTGCATATATTTGGAAGTAAATACTCAATTACATCAACTTGTAAATCGTTGCCCGGAGTTAATGAGAATGTTTTATGCTTTACTGCTCTTGTCTAGACTCAACCACATTGCACTCGTAATATTCTCATTCAGTTTCCTATTAGATGATTTCTAATATGACCTGAAAACTTCGAGAACTAGCACTTGACCCTTCGGCCAGGCGTGCAAATTTACTTTACATAAACGTTTCTCCTAACCTACAAACTTGAAGGTTCCACGCATCGAAGAAAAGTACTATTATTCCTGTGAGCCGATTCAAACGGCTATAAATATTTTATTGCATGTAGCGGCCGTCCTCCCGGCTCCACATTGTAAATATTTTGGGTATGTTATGTGGAAATTATTTTGAAAACATCGTGGATACAGATAATGTAGCATTCTAAGTGTGACCTCTTTTTCTTGTTTTTAAGTTGATTAATTGCATACGAAGCAAATCTTTAATTAATAGAAAAATAACTTGAGACTGGCAGTATGTAAATAAGGTTGATTCACGTTTGCTTTTGCATAAGCCGCTACAATAGCGCGACAGTGTGGTTATTGACTCATGAAAATGTCACGTAAGTGATTCCCATTAGTGTCTCAATTACTATAGCCAAATTAGTAGTGGCTATCTATTTGCTCATGATGTTTAAATATTTTACTTAACACAAACTAGACGCTGGTCATTTTGTAAAAAGTTGTAATTTTTTTTGTTGGTAAAAAATGGTTACTCCTATTCAAAATTAAAACTACAAACGATACAGATGTTTAAAAAAAGGTTCAAAACAATTCTATTCCATTTCTTCTACATACTTTTCAATTAGTATCGATAGCGCAGCATATGATTCTAACAATGAAAAACAGATTTTTTTCGTCAAAAAAAAAGGAAATACTTGTACACTTCTTATAAAATAGAAAATAATTTATATTATAACTAGCTTTCCGCCCGCGGCTCCGCCCGCGTGGAATTCGGTTATATTGCGGTATAAAGCACAACTATAAGAAAACTTCTCGTTTCAAACGACACACGGCGCCATCGATCTATCATCTATCGATCAGTTATCGATTGATATCGATCTATCATCGATCGATATCGATCTATCAAGCAAACTATATTTTTGTTTTCCCTCGGGAACATCATTTTTTTCCGGAATAAAAAGTAGCCTATGTCACTCTCCGTGCCCTAAACTATCTCTACCTAAAATATCACGTCAATCCATCGCTCCGTTTAGCCGTGAAAGACGGACAAACAAACAAACAAACAAACAAACAAACACACTTTCACATTTATATATTGGTACGGATGACAATAATCCTAAAAACTTTTTCTTTGTCACAGGGTCTGGAAATCGTGAATCCTCAAGCTGCGGAGACGCGGGTCAACGAAGCAAACGCCAAATACTTCTCAAACACCTCCGGCTTCTTATCTGTAGGAAAGCGGACAACATGATTTATGTAAATTAACCGACTTACCATCTTTACGATAAGGGCGAGAATTGACTTTTATGCATTGCCTAATGGCAAATAAACAATGTGTGAGTACATTTTGCTATTTTATTTTCCAACAACTATAAAAGAGGCAACGGCTGTGAAAGGAAACATTAATATCAAGGTACGTTCAGTATTTAGGTAAGTACTCGACCGCTGGCTGGAATGTAAACTGTTGATTGAAAAAGACCGGTTCTTAGTACTTGATCTGCGCAATTGTGTAAAAATAACTAGCATCTAACAATACTTACTACGAATAGTAAACAGCCGCACCTTCGCAAGGAATGCTTCTAAAAATACAGCGACATTGGACCATTTGGGCCGCCATCGATCACTGTAAGGTGAACTAAACATTAAGCCTATTGCCTTACGCAATGAATCAAACTAATTTCGTTTCATTATTGATTGACAATCTTGATTGTATAGTACTATTGTCCAGAACAGTTGGTGAAGACATAGAAATCGGGGGATTCGCATTGACAATAACATGCCTTAGAAAGAAGAAGCACTATTGTCAGTGTTTGTATTATTCCTTCCTATTCTAAATATCGACAAGCTATGTATCGTGTAGGACTTTGTTTGAAAACTAAAATAAAAAACGATGTTAGGAAAAAAAAAACAGTTAAAAATGTTTGACTTTCGCGGAAAATTCTCTGGTGCTCAAGATTTTAACCGAGACTGTATTACTTTAATGTTCAAATTTTCAAAATAGAACTTGCATAATCCATATGCTAAACGAGGTACATTTTCTATAATGGCAACATTTAATTTAGCTACACCTGTTGGCCCTATGGTAACTGCGTTTCGTTTACCCTAGTTTTCTACGATTGCCAATCGATCACAGTTTCTTTTAAGTAACGTAAGCGCGCTTAGGTTTCACATATTTGGAACTAAACAGTTGTATTTGAGACCAATGACCATTTTAGACCGATCTACAGGTGTGGGAACGTTTACCGTTGCCATAATAGGCCAGTAATAGCGTGTGCCCGACGTAGTCTCGGATATTGCACTGGCAGTAAATTTTGATTGGGATGTGTGTCTTGGAACTTTTGTTGCGGTCTTCGTAAACGGAATATATCGTAAATTGCACGTTGAAAAGGCGTTTTAATATTAAGCGGCTTAATCTTTATTAGATAACGGAACGCGACGTGACAAGATTTTCTTACGTATAATTCTTTGAGTTATTTTTATTGGTTTAATTTACATCGACTCTTAGAACTTCAAGTAATTATTTGACCCTTAGACACTTTACATCTCTAAGTAATTTTAGATTAGGCATTCAATTATAATTATTAATTCTGGGACCGTATACATCGTAATATTAACCTCGAGACCACTATCTTATGAATGAATCCGTGCCAGTAAACGATTGACTTTTGCTTTGCCATTTACCTTTATTCACAATTACATTGCTGTTTTGCTAATACTTAACGAGTTGACTTTACATGTTGTGGTCACTATTGTATTTAATGATTTTATTATAATTTCATTTCATTTATTTTTTCATTCAAACTTGAAAATAAACTTTCGTGTGCCTGTCATCTCTTATTACCTCTAAATACAAGCAATGACCAATAGTGGTTGATAGAATAAGTTAAGTAAATGAAATGAAAAATATTGTCAGTTTTCGGTGATTGAATCTCTAGGAAACCCTCGGAAGACATAACTATCCATTAATTAAAGGAGATTCAGTTAAAGGAGATTTCTGCTTGTACATCTTGTCACAGTAACAACACGTATCACTCGTGTACGACTTTTCATGTATAGCTGTAAAGCGAAGGTAAAAAACAAGCTGTTTTTGGCCCCATACTTGATACCGCTTACTTCGGGTGTCTATTACGTGTCATAACATAACTCAAGTTTATCGATACGTTCACCGAAGACCTTAATCGCTCTTTTCATGTTGTTTTACCGGCCAATTATAAAAATTGTGAACAAAATCCAAAGAAAGGTTGTCTACCGTCCCAGTTCTGGTATTTCCTTGTATTTCGATGTTGAATTACGCAAACCGAGATGCACTGGCCGCTTATTACTAAACACATTTGCACACACTATGGTAGGTATACGTTAGTAATGTTAGTATACACTGTACTGTAGCTGTATAGTATACCCATTCAGAGCGTTTTTCTATTCGTCACGGCCGACAGCACGGTGTGCAAGGGCTTGTTTGAACATTAAAAAACTAATAGGGCTTATGTAATGTATCTTTAAACTATTACATTATCATTGTTGACACTTTGCCGTGATAGTGTCTATAGGCGTGAGGGAGATAAATAAATGTATTAACGTGATCTAACCGATGCTTTATAGCCATGGAATTAGGGCTGAAAATTACGAACTTTTGGTGCAGCGTGGGGTCCTTTACGTTACATCATATCAACCCAGTTATAAATAATAGGCATAAGGCAACTTGATGCTTTGACAGTCTTTTTGAAACATTCGGAGAAATCAATTTCTGTCCTTTGGAATGCGACATATAGATACAAATTATATTTTGTCTTCACGACTGTAAATTAAAAAAAAAACTTGTGTCTCATCTGTTGCATGTTCGTTGTTGCCAGACAATGCCTTTAATGTTTGCTACCAACACACGATGCCGTGCGATACGTGCACGTGAAATGCGCAAAGTTATTTCGCTAACGTCAAGTCCGTTTGTTTCATAATAACGTCCGCGTAACTTTGGTTCAAGGACGTCGACCGTATTACACTTTATTTCTCACGGTTCGCGGTACGAGACGGTGTTTTCGAAAATGCATATACATCAGTATGAAAGTGTGTACTTGGTGTAAAACGGTACGTTTAGTAAACCTTCAAAATTGTGCAGTATAATATGTTAATCCGGAAAGAGCTTGCACGCGTATGTCATCTTTGTTTGTAGATTGACATACACATACGCGTACATATAAGCTAGGTATGTACTTTCACAAAAATATGTCAGCTACAGGCATATGTACCTAATGCAGCGGGTACCTAGTTACGCCATGTTTGCCAAATATGTGTAGTTTCATCTTTATCCCTCCAGTGAAAACAGAGAGAGGCGGCACGAATATTTAGCAACGTGGCCGGTGTAAACATTCAGAAATAAACGTCAGTAAATTTAACAAAAGACAAAAAAACGCTCTAGTGACCTTATAAAAATTCAAAATGCAAAGAATTATTATTAATTAAATATTGTAGACACAGAGGGCGTAATGTCGTTTTTTGGATAGCATGAAAGAAGTAACCGTTGTATCTTTATAAACGTCGTAAGGCTGACCATGCAGTAAGCAGAAAGAACTGTTTCCAATCCCATTGTTACTATGGTGAGATCAGCCACGTAACGACTATAATAGTAGGTACTTTCTTAACCAAATGATGTGATCACCGTACGTAGGCACAATAGATTACGTTTAGCTCATTAAAGTTCTTAGGTACTTCAAATGTAGCAAGGGTCGAAAGAGATCAAAAGTCGAGACCTTTGGAATCGAGAGTAGATAATTTGAACTTTATCTGAAATTCATTAATCAAATTGTTGCGTGCCTAAGTTGGCAGCATTTTAACTTGCAATTGTGCTAAAATTACATGAACGCCGTTGCCGGATGGAACTTTCTTTAATAATTAAATTGTGCATTACTTGCTTTCGACTCTAATGACGGATTGCTCTTACTCAAGCCGGAATGGTCCAATTAAGTGGATTCTGTTTCATCATAACGTAGGTTATGTCGTGAAGATATTACGACTGGCGAGAAACTGTGAAGCGAGCACCATAAACTTTATTATTTTATTCTACTCTAACGGGCAGAAGAAAACATCTTTCTCACATCTCAAAGGTTTTGCTGTTTGAAATCGCTTTAATTAAGGATCAGTTTGTTTTTGTAGTTGAACACCTTGTTTGGCCATTTCTGTATTTCCTGACATTTTTATGTAACATAAAGGGTCCCGTACCTGATCCAGCGCCATTGATTGACATTTTCAACCTTTTCAATGGCAATAGTAAAATGCAAGGCGCCTAACACTGGATGTAAGCTATTGAACAATGAGTAGTTTACAAAATAGTTTTGATAGCCAGTAGCAATTAGCGTCGGTAAGTTTTTTAACAAGCCCGTTCTGGCGACGCACTTTTGACAAACGGTGAGTCTTCGTGATCTCTAGGTGCAAGATCCAGGTTCAGTTTATGTCTAGTTCTTTAGCATTATGTATGATTTGTACGAAGATCTCTACAGCGCTGTTAGCAGTTACTTGTGGAAGTAAACAACCAGTCCAATAGTAATAAAAATCTATCGAATCTAAACACTAGCGACTGAAGTTTTGAAGCCACTGCGTTACGTTATCGTTGAACATCGGTACCATGAGTCACAAATATGACAGATAATCATCGTCAAGTTGAATCGAAAACTATTCGTAGTCCGATTACTCGCTTTGTACTCTCATAGTAATGGTACAATTCCATTTTTGCCTCAGTCTTTTTTTATAGTTAAGTATGTATGTGCTTATGGCAGCGTGCTTACAACACGCGATTTAACGTCGACTGAATTTACAGTTACAACTTTACAATTCCACGGGCAAGCTTATGAAACATTTTGCCTAATCATCCAAAATAATCTCTGTAACAGCAACTAATAGTTTTCCTTGTTCTTTACGCATAAATGCGTAAGATTTATTACCTTTTACATACTTCATTCAAAAACTTAATAGCCAAACGGTGCATTTATTTCATGGTCACGTTTGAGCATTCTTTGAGTTCTCATTATGAAACTGTAAGTACATACCAGTTATATTTGTTCACGATCTTATACAAGTGTTAATTTTTATGATTAGAATTCTTTTCCCAAGTTCAGCGCGTTGTTATTATGACCATAATGTGGTACTAGCGGAATATGCATGAGCTCAGTTAAATATATGACATGTAGTTAAATAACTACAATACTGAGGGAGTATAGTGTGCCGTGGCCTGTGGTTTGCACTTGAAAATATGCGTGGGCTTGCATAAGCCTAAGGACAGTGTTAACGGCCATTCTACGTGCCTCGAATTACAAAACGCGTTGAAAATTCCTAATAGCATTGTGAACGAAAAGTGCCTTCTTAGCACTGGACTCTGATACAATAGGTACATACCAGAGTATATTGAAATCTGTACTTTTTGGAGCACGTTAGCTCTGGCTGTCGTTGCTACTTTTGAATGGAATTTTGTCGACCTACGCGCGATACGCTTGTCAATGTACAAACATTTCATAATTGACCTTTAAAATCTTTCTCAACTTAAGATAAACACGTTGTTCGATTTGTAAAAGGAAACAGCTAATTTGCAACAATGTCGGCTATCAATCCAAACAATTTTAATTATGTCTTTGATATTTATTTTTTACTTACTTAAACAGTGATAGTGAAGTGAGATACTAGATGCTTAGTGAAAAATTACCCGTGAAGATTGCTGAAGATATGATTCTCTGTAGGAATGCCTAAACAGTTTCGATTAACGATGTTATCAAATCCTCGCACAATTCATTCGCGAATCCGCTCCAATTCTTAACAATCACAACGGTTGTCCATTGTGTTGCCGAATGCAACATTATTACGTGATGTCGTGATAGCTAGATAAGACTACACACAAGAAAAAAGTTTTAACGGTTCATTGAAATCGAAAGAACCCTCGCAGTGAGTGCCAGCCTCGAGGAAACAGGTTCCGAGCGACATCCCGAGCCGCCCGCGAGGTTGCCGCGCAGTGCTCTGCTGGCCGCTAATGCGCGTGCGCGTACATTCGAAAATCGAACGCCCACACGAGATTGCCGCGAATTTCGTTTAACTTTTTAAAAACTTTATGATTTCATACACTCAGTGTTTTCAGACAGTTTTTTTTAATGGACTTCTTTAACAGCCAGTGATGCATTTTTTGTTTTTCTAAATACCCGTTGACCTTAGAGAACAGGTTGTGAACTGCATGTTTGGTGTTAGTGTTGGTGCGAGCTGAATATTATGTTAGTGGACTGGTGATTTAGTGGTTGCAGCCATGGCCAGCTTCAATGATCTGTCCTTTGACTGGGAGTCACTCTGCCAGGAGTGTCCAGAATGCTGGACTACGTCAGGTAGGTAACATTTTTATTTTATCAGTGCTTAACACAACTACACAATTACAACTTACCGAAATAGCCACATACATTGCATTGTAGTTAGCAGAATACATTAGTAATGACTAAAAAAATCTAAATAAAACATTAATTCCGGATTAAGAAAAGAGCCTGTTTTAAAAACTACCCTCGAATTGAAACAAAAAATATTTCGCGATATTTTTTTTTGTTTTCTTGCGTATTTAAGGTAAGTAAATAAAAATCAGATAAAAACCTTCAGATTATATTCAAGTTACACATTATGAGTAACATTGTAATCATAATCGTGATATAGCTATATCTACATAATGTCAGGCGATTTACGACCACTACGTAGACTTATTTCCTTATCAAATCAATGTCCGTTACACCTCTGTGACACAATAGTTATCATACTTAATCAAGTTTCTAATAAATAGCTACTCAGAAGTACATTAAAGTACATAAATCTACCATGCACTTCATCAAAACAACATGGGTATCTAGGCTACCCACCTTTAGCATGGCAATATTGGTGCTCATTCTCTAAACTAAATATAATTGCAAAAAAATAGTCGAGGCGATTTACTGGAGTTCTGACATATTAAGTCGAAATAACTTTATTTTTGTAACCATCGGATTGCCACAACAATTGTTTTTAATACACCTTCACCATATTTATTGTCTTTGAAACTGAGTTCCCAAAATACTAGATTTCTAAACTGTAGAAATGTATTTGTAGTAGGTGCAGTAGACCTCTTTCTCAACATAGCATTTTGTAAGATTTTTACAAGAACAAATATGATTTAACAAAGTCGATATTTAGGGAATTTTAATGATGTGGTGTGTAGGTAGGTATATCGGTAAATTCGTATTATGCAAATGGTGTGTTTTTATATGAATAAGACATATTGAATTGAATTTTAGCGTAAGCATAAGTAAAAAACAATAAGGCCCATTACAGACTAACTGCATACTGACTGCATAACTTACTGCACTGCTGACTCTGCATATAGCCTGACAACTTACTATTTGGCCCTGGCCATGTTGCATATTTTATATTATAAAGCTCTGAATCTCTATTAGTAATGTTTTGGTATTATTCAAATATCAACACAAACCCAATACACACTATGCTGACTATAGATGACGTGTGCAATAGAATCAGAGCTTTATAATATAAAATAAACCGGCCAAGTGCGAGTCGGACTCGCGCACGTAGGGTTCCGTACCAAAAACTGCAAAAAATCAGAATTTTTGTATGGGAGCCCCCCTTAAATACTAATTTTATTATTATTCAATTATTTATTTTTAAAGTAGATATTTAATTAAACATTCTGTGAGCATTTCAAGTATTTAGCTGTTACAATTATTTAAATAGACCCAAAACAGTAAAAAAAACCACAAAAAATAGGTTTTTTGTATGGGAGCCCCCCTTAAATACTAATTTTATTTTATTTTAATTATTTCCTTTTAAAGTAAATATTTAATTAAATATTCTGTGGGAATTTCAAGTATTTACCTGTTACAGTTATTTAAAGAGATCCAAAATAGCAAAAAAAACGTTTTTTGTATGGGAGCCCCCCTTAAATACTAATTTTATTTTATTTTAATTATTTTCTTTTAAAGTAAATATTTAATTAAATATTCTGTGAGCATTTCAAGTATTTACCTGTTACAGTTATTTAAATAGATCCAAAATAGCAAAAAAAAACACGTTTTCTGTATGGGAGCCCCCCTTAATTATTATAATTATTTTAATTTTAGTATTTGTTGTTATAGCGGCAGCAGAAATACATCATCTGTGAAAATTTCAACTCTCTAGCTCTCACGGTTCGTGAGATACAGCCTGGTGACAGACGGACGGACGGACGGACGGACGGACGGACGGACGGACGGACAGACAGCGAAGCCTCAGTAATAGGGTCCCGTTTTTACCCTTTGGGTACGGAACCCTAATATGCAACATGGCCAGGGCTAAATAGTAAGTTGTCAGGCTATACATACATTTATCGCTGCAGTAGCATTGTAGTTGTCGAAATTGTTAGCTGACTGTAATCTATCTAAAGTAAACATCGGCAACTGTAATTGACAGTTATAGAGCAGTCGGGATATTTCTGGCCGTTAGTCTCCAACAATCCAGTCTTCATTCATCCAACTGCAGTCACATGATAAGAGTCTGACCTTTGGTATCCATAAACAAAGAAACAGATTGGCCA
This sequence comes from Adoxophyes honmai, assembly GCA_005406045.1. Taxonomy (NCBI): domain Eukaryota; kingdom Metazoa; phylum Arthropoda; class Insecta; order Lepidoptera; family Tortricidae; genus Adoxophyes; species Adoxophyes honmai. The sequence goes on along the minus strand of BHDV01042719.1, from coordinate 117,071 downwards.
CTAAATACACCACAGAGTATAGATAAAAGGATGTAATTATAATTTTTAACGACCTGTACTTCGTTACTGTCTTAAGGCCGGTAATACACGTGCGTAGGTATAACTGGTACATTTTTATGCAAGTAGTTTGCATGCGACTGTCATAATTGTATTCAGATTACCTGTAATTTTCTGACTTTTCCAGTTAAACAGTGACAGCTGCAGTGTTTTGACTTAGTTAGTTTATAGTATTTCACTTAAGGGTGGTACACAAAAGGGAAACATTTAAACAGATGAGGGCGGAGTGAAATTTTGTTATATTTTTGAAATCGTCAGATAACATGCCGTGTTTTCAGAAAGCTGACTGTACTTCTTAATGGATATGTTCTTATTTAAAATATTTACTTACTTATTAGTTACTGTACTTTTTTAATTAGATTCAAATCAAAATGATTACGAGTTTATATCGATAATACAAATGTGTGTACTCGAACTTCGCACTTTAACAGTAGAAACCTACAATTCCACTGCATAATATATGTGATTTTAAAATGACACTTATTATCTTAATTACAAAGGTTGCTTGGATAACCTTCGGAGTTTATTAATAATCGAGAACTTGAATAATTGACAAAACAAATTGATCGCTTTTCACTTGTCTTTATTTTCGTTGATGCCTTACACACTAGAAACTAAATCTGATTCAACGTATAAGTTAACGTATTAGTTCTTTACTGTCTGCTAAGGCTTTGCCAAACCAAGTCTCTGTGTGACACTTAGTGGAACCGTGCAATACAATCATACAATCTCGCCCATATTCCCAAATAACGTAGGCAGAGCACACGAAACATTACATGGTCCAAATCATGACTATTTCACAACCACTTCTAGCATAATTTTAGGTTTAAGACAGATGGAAGAGGTTTAGATTATTGGAACCCTGGTCTACTCATATTTGCCACAATTGTTGAGTAAATGCTTGATAAGAACAACAATGGCTCTCTGCGACAGGGTAAAATCGACAGTGTCACTGAACCTATAGTGTTTTTGACTGAGTTTCGGCATACCTTTTGATTGAGGCTTGATTTTTTCACAGCTTTAACCGCAGATCTTGGAATATACTTATACGCATTCCTGAGTAAAGATATTTAGACAGATAGAGAGATGTACACCGAAATGCTCCTATAAAAGGCGACATTCGAGATTTTTTTTTTCGTTAAGGCCACGGAAAGCCTTAAAAGCAGACTATGAATCAAGATGTAATTCGATATTAATTCAATTTCCACATTTCCATTTCACTCGGGGGCGGCGCGTGTTTCAATTTAAATATCAAATATTGCATTGCATTACGCAGTCAGTGGACACGCAGCTTTAGCCTTGGACATCTATTATCCAATGTTTGCTGTAAACATTGGCGCCTCGGACACGCTTTCCGGCAACGGTCAACAGAAATACGCCTCATAAGGGCAGTTTTAAAATAAGAACTTTTTCAATGATTGCTTCGAGTACAGACTGAACCAAAAGAGTAGAAATTAAACGAGGACGCCACTTTCTTCGCAAATGTCACTTTTTTAACGGGTTTAGCTTGCATGAGTAGTTATAGGAGTAATTTTATAGGAGCAAGTTAGATTAGATGGCTGGGTTTTAGACAGAGGTTACAGAGGTATATTTAGTTGGTAATGTTCTTTTTTAATCTAGAGATGGCCGGTTATGTAACATTTCTAACAGTCAAAAACTGAAGGAGATTCTCAATTCGTCTACATCTTTATAGCCTCCAATTTCAACGTCGTGACAAGTTTCGACAACTTGCGCTTCATAAATTTATGAACTTAATTATAATAGCTTCGTTTTGGTGAATTTCTCCGACTATAAACGCTATCAACACATCGTTACACGCGTAAAACTAAATTACATATGAAGAGATAACTAGTTTTCTTAATAAGCGACAATTAGTGAAACGAAAGCTGAAACGCTTAAATTTGTTTATTGAGTGTTTTTATAAACTTGTCCAATGCATATCAATCGTCATCGAAATAAAACACTTAAGATTCGATCTCTAATTGCTGAAACGATTGCGAATAAAATTAATTAACAAAAATTTGGTATAGGTACGATCCACTACTACTGCTATTAAGTATACTGAGATAGGTCCCTGTGGATATCTTACGCAACATTTAGTAACAAAACAATAGGTGATTCATTTATTTATGAAAATCGGTAAATGCTTGTTACATCAATAAATTAAGTTTCAGCCGTCAGCCGGCTTAAAGGTACAGCCGCGCGCGAGATAGACTATAGGTACTCGTACATGTCACTGTCCAACTGGAGACGTCAGAAGAAAAAAGACTCGTGCGTGTTACTTTGCTAAGTTTATCAATGCCGTAAAATCTCATAGAAGCCGTTTCCCTCTTCTTCTTATAGTGCCACTTCTTCAATGAAGGTTGACAGTCAGTTAGGTACTTAAATTGCACCCTGTCCATAGCGAGTCTGAACAACTCCTGCACGGTATTGATGCCTGTCCACTCCCTGATATTTCGGAGGTGTGACAATTGAATTGACACCTTGCCCAATTTACCTTGCGTTTTCCGGTTATTTCAGCCATCATGATTGTTCGCAGAAGATGCTATTGTTGTTTCTGAATTATTTTCTCTATTAGCTATTTATTTTCTAGTGTGTACCTATATTTATCTTCTTTTGTAAAATTTGTATTTAAAATTACAACTAAGCAAAGATGAAATCATAATTGCGAATAGTTCTACGGCTATATGGCCTATATCTTACGCCAGCAAAAACTAAAAAATATCGTTGTTAATTAGCATTAACGGATTAACGCTTTTGAATATGTATAACCCATGTTTATTGAGTAGGTTATTAAACGTGCAAAAGAAAATCCATGTTGGGAATTAGTACGTATACATATAAATAATTTAATGGTTCCTATGAAGCAATAACCGCAATAGTTGCTCTAATAACTGAGCCATTACGAACAGAATGAACCTGATCGAACGTAATTTTGTTTTTAAAAATAATCTTTTATGCGTAATTCATAAGTACGATTCATTGGTAATTTTATTCTCACAAAAATCTGTTACAAATTGGGCTGCAATGCGGGTTATTAAATAGCTCCTATTACACAATTTAAAGGTGTATTCACACGATGCGGTCTCACGACTGCGTTTAATTGTTGCATACTGTCATTGACCCTTCTTGTATAATCTTGATGCAGGTGGTATTTCACGGCCCTGATGGGTGTTAATTCATATTTCGAAGATAATAGTGACCAAGAACCGGTACAAGGCGAGGCGTGATTCATTCCGTGAATCTCCATTTTATCACGTTTTTATAAACGTTGAAACGGCTTCAAACTGTTTTCGGATTAATCGAATATATACGCTCCCACCGCGATATGTTTAAATACACTGAATTAAATATCACACGCATTCACAAGAAGTGAGAAAATAAATATTACGCGCTGAAGTGCGTTCAGTTTTCTTAGTTTATTTTTAATCTCAGATACTAAAATGACATTTTCGGTATTGCCTGTTTTTTGGGGTTCTAAAACAGTGCTGAGTCTCTAATGTAGAAAGTTGACGATAAATTAAAAATAGTATCGATTTTTCTATGTAAGTTATCTTACAAAATAATTTAATAAACGTTAAAATTTGGTTGATTAGTATATTTTGTTTTTTCTTACACGGGCAAACCACTTGTATCCTGAGTGTGACTTGTAAACATTGTCGATGGTTTGAAGAGCACCACTAAACAATAAAATTTGGTATCATTATTTGTGAATTTGATATTTGCCCTTGTCAATTTACTATCTGAAAACAAAAAATAAAAAATACAGCCGAATCTAGAACCTCTTTTTTTTAATCTGTTGAAAATAGCCCATAACATTTACTTCATACATGATGAAGAAAACTGTTTTTATCCCGCAGCAAACCTACTTAACGTAACTCACAAACGCATTAAAGTCACGATACAGCGGCTGTGATTATTGAAAATAAACATCAACACAACTAATAGAGTAAAAAGTTAACGGCGGCTAATGGCGGACGTGTTACTTCAATCGTAAAGTTAGTTATTTGTCAAATAAAGTGGCGCTTGCGGTTTTTTTATAACGTATCGTGGCACGCCTACGGCTATGGAATAACTGTCGAATGAATCAAAGGCAACGAAAGGGACTAGTGTCGCTTGAATTTTAACGAGATCTAACTTGGTGAAATAACGGCCAATTCATAAACTAGTTATTAATGTCCCCTTTATTCGAACTTTTGGTGTGATGGTTATTGGTTTTGGTAGTTTTGTGATTTTAAGGAAACGAAGTAGGTACCTACATAGGTCGGACTCAAAATAACACCACTCTATTTCTTTCGGAGGCAACGCGTTACGGGCGGCAGCTTAAAGCTTAAAGTAGCAAATTCAAGGGTGCCTACTTGTTAGATACAACCCTTGTTAGACGAAACTGTGTTTCCAGCAATTCCCAAGGATCTCTCATCAGGTAAATAAATATCCTCCTCGATATCAAACTAGGATTTTTTTTTAGTAGGGATACGTTCTTGCATTACTTTTACCTTGAAAAAGTGATGCGTGAACTTATCCCTACTAGAAAAATCTACAACTACAGGATGAAGCCTAAGTTTTGAATAGAATATTTATGTTTCATTCGGTTTAACTTTAGTTAAAACGCGTCGACATAATAACAGCCAAAAATGTAAACGTCGTTTGTTAAACAGTTAACAAATAAAAACAAATTTACAGAGTTTCATTGTCACTCTTATTGCTACCTTCGTTAAACTGTCGTCATAGACTCATTAAATTTCTTTGTACTAGCTGGTATAAACAGTTACACAAGTTCAAAAGTCATAACATTACGCTAAGATTATCATTAAAGTTCATTTATTTCCCTCCAGAGAGTCCAGAGTAAGTGCAGTGAATTTGCCTCAAAATATTGAGTTGTCTACAAATATTTCTGTTTATGATTTATGTTTTACCCTGTACTTATACCTAGTTAAAAGTAGTCCAGAAAAGATTTTAACACTCAAATATTCAACCGACTTTGATAATAACACTTCAGACTCTATAACGATCATTTAATCATAGATCAACGAGCTGTGATTTTAGTTAGTCAGTATTACTCTGCACTTCGTACGTCTAATGATGTATTGTCATGATAAAGATGGCGTAAGGAGCCAAAGAGTTCTGAATTTGAAAATTGCAGCATTAAACAAATTGTTATGAAACTCTTGATAATGTCAATCGTCATCTCATGCTTGATATCGTTACTTGGTATTATGATAAACGATGTGTACTAAATTAATTAATATTAATAAGTACTGCCAACGACAGAGAAATGTAACACAGTAACACCCTTATAAAGGCACTGTTACCATCCCCGAAACTTAATCAAACTACGATAAATGAAATTGGAAATTGAAGAAACAAGTTATTATTATTTAGCGCCAAATACGCTATGCACGAACGAACGAAGAAATATTGCCAAGTTTATTACCAACTATACTGTCGAAGACGGTTACCGAGCAGCAAACGCCAACTGATTTGAATAACATTATTCCTGAGCACGTTAGCGATTGTTTTTGCAAGCATTTATGGTTTCCTACTTTCCACGTGAGGCTGTGATGTTGAATGCATCATCACTTTCCTAGAGGTCTTGCACCTTCTAAGAAAAACAGTTAATTGAAAAACGTAGTCACCAGCCGGTTTAATACAGCAAGGAGCGAGTAGAGATGCCCACGAGTAGACTATACCTGTCACTGTCTAACCAGAGACGTCAGAAAGTGACCGGTTGTTGTCTTGCGTGTGTTGCTGTGCTTAGTCTACAAGTAACAAGACCAATATTTATCACAACAGAGCGTGTAAAAATTATCTGGCAGGTCCTTCCAGCTATAATAATAGAGCCGTATCAGATTATTATGCAGCTTCGTTGTGTCAGATATTGGAGATGGTTGTCCGTCCATCTTACAAGTGGAAATCCTACGTTGCGCTTGCTGGTCCGTAGTCTCCACTCGAGCACTTTTCGACCCCATCGGGCATCTGCTCTTCCTAAAATGTGGCCTGCCCATTGCCACTTCAACTTGCTAATTCGGTGGACTACATAGATGACTTTACTTCGTCTATGGCTCTCCTCATTTCTGATTCGATCCCGGAGAGACCCCGATCATTCATCTCCATTGTCTGTTGCGAGACTTTGAGCTTTGAGATAAGGCCGACATTACATATATACCTAGCTCGTTAAAATAATAATAACGTTAAGTAAGCCAATTTGCATATATTAAGATATGTTAAATCATGTCAACCGCCCTATTGTAAGAGTTGATAAGTGCGTTAACTTTATCACTGCGTTATAGTTGCAACTGCGTAAATTTTCATTATTACCTATTCATAACGTTGCTTAAGAAGTTTTAACACAAATTCCGTGAATTTTCCGTAAATTGTTTGTCCTTTCTCACATATTATGTATGTAGATAAGATCGTATTACTTTCTATATTAGGTATATTTACCTAATTTGCAGTTACGTAGGCAGGAAATAAATATATAAATATTTACTTAGCATAGTATACAAAATTACGCAGACGTAGCATGTGGGTTTATTGAGGAAATATACAAAGGTATATTTTAGGCGACAGACTGGCAGCTTGTCATTATCATACTACTTTTACCTTACACAAAACCTAAAAAATATGCTAAAAGTCGCTGTGACATTTGGATTAGTCATGGATTTGTCTGTGTAACGTTTCATGTGCTCTACCTTCTGTCTTCCCTATTACTATTAGGGAATACAGGTGTAATCTATATTTATGTAGGTATGTCAATGTACTTGTGTAGGTAATCTTTAAGTTCACTTTTGTTCTTACTTAAAGCTATTGTCCCGTAACTTAACTTATTTATGTACCTAAGTAACTGTTTTATGTGCAATAAAGAGTCATACTTTACATACATTCACGCATAGCGACGCAGGCATTGATAAGTTTCCTTAAAACCGGTTTGGCCGTATAAGTATGATATATTGAATTGACCTTTGAAAATAAACATCTGATCTCTTAAAAATATATGTATATTACAATATTTTCCTTCCAAGCTTCTAATAAGGAATGGGTTGGGTCTGAAGCTTCACAAATAAATTAGACACAGGACAACTAATTCACACGAAGTGTTGTCCAATATTTTAACAGTTGGCATTGATTCTACGCTTTAACCTCGCTTGATCGGTTAAAACTGTGTTTGTTTAATAGATCATTGTAGAAACAGCTGCTTTTTGGTATTGTTACGATTAAATGTAATACATTTTGTTGGATGTTATCTGTAAAGTTCGTTAAAGTTAACGTTTATTTACCTGTCTGACATGAGTCACAATTCAGTATCGTAAATTTACCAACTCATAGCGTCACCAAATTCAGTCGATATTCGTCTTTTGAAACGAACGTATACTATGATGATTTAGAACTTACACACTTGCATCAAAGTTGACTAAGCGACAGGCCATTGTGATTTAAATTATCTCCTGCATTAAAAGAGTATGCACCGATGCCGACGTAAAATATAAAAAGTTTCAAACAATCCAACCCGCAACCTTTTTGGAACGTCACAGTATACTGAAGATTCGCTTTGCCAACAGCCTGCCCTTACAATCTCACGTTACGCGCATCCGGCTACAGACAACCCTCGAACTGTAACAGTATCCACAAAAACTTCTGTCCATTGTTAGCTATTGTTTTAAACAAACTCCTGAGCGACTCCCATGAAGTTTTGCGTAATCCGAGTCACATTCGAGATGCAGTGAGCGGCTAGCATGTTGAGGTTTCAATATGTTCGTTGCATGTTTTGCAGCACTTTTCTCTGCCTGGCCGTGTCCCATTTCAATTGGGGTTGGCAACCGTATCGCGTCTCCAGGTGGCTCGATCCTGGCTTGTCTAAGGTTCTTATTTACTACAGATATCTATATAATTCGAGTAGTCCCTCATCCTTGGGAACGTTTTGCAGCACTGTGTCATAACATTGGTGTCCCTTTTGCACTCGTATCATTAGAGTGAGACATTTTCTTAACGTCAGCGATAAAACAAAAAATATAACTTAGCGTGTTATGATGAGACATGAGAATGAATTTTAAAATACGTGACGGATTCAGTAGAGATGTAAACATTTGTAAAAGGCACGTAACTCTACATTTAGGTCATATAAGATTTTTTAAAGATTAAATGGAAAACAGCAACTGGTACATGTTAAGTTGATAGGTAAAGTTGGTTATGTTAGTTCTAATTGCCCATAATAAAAGGAAAACTGCCCATTTTCCAGAGCGAGCTTTCGAGTAGCGATGTCCTAACCAGTATTTTTACCGGTAATTTTAAAGCCGGTTTTTCACTGCCCAACCGGTTTAACAGTTTGTGCTAGCGATACACGTGTGATCTCGACCGGACCGCGGACCGCTGTGAAACCGATGTCAATGCCCACTTGCAGCCGCTACTATAGGCCATTACGCTTCAATTCCATTGCTGTTTCTCGGCGTACCTATACTGTGACGTTTATTTTTTTTAATTTTGCCGAAGTTACGTGTAAGCACAGACTTTAATGTAATCGGTCAACTCAATTTTTAAGTGTTCAAAATAGTTTTTACGTTCTTTAAGTAGCGTTCAACGGGACGCATAACATGTAACTTTAAATAAGTAGGAAGTAATGGAATTTTTTAAAATGTGATTCATTGAATGATTGAATGTTTTTATTTTATGACTGATGAAATTTTGCTTATCTTCAGCTATCGACTTTAAATCTTTAATTCGTCTAATCTTGTCTTATAATCACGATCAAATCTCAAATCAGTAGGTGCCTTTACGGTGTAATTATCATGTTCTTGGCAATGATAAAAGCGATAGCGCTAAAAACACGATTTATTATGCATGCAACGGAAAGAGACAACTACCTACCTAAATACATATCGTCACTGGAAAGGCAAAATTACTTAAGCGCCAAAAGGCCATTTCGAGAAAAAGCCGTTTAAAGGTTTTTTTTTAAGAAAAAAATTCATAACTTTCTTTCTTATCATCCGATTTTAATAAAATGACTTGATATGCAATCCTTTTTTTTTG
>BHDV01042719.1:76545-104963 GCA_005406045.1 Adoxophyes honmai | reverse complement strand
GAAAAATTCGCTGATTCCGAATATATATATAACTCAATATGGCCATTTTGGCGTTTAAGAAATTTTGCCTTTCCAGTGACGAATTATGGTTTTGTTCGTGACGCTTGTCCTAATTTGCATTTGAGATGTGAGTTAGTAATCTGAAAGAGAAACTGAAAGTTTGATCGCTAAAATTTATTTGTGTTACACCGTCATTATTTTTAAAACTGATTGTCTGTTTTGTATTGTTACAGGTAACTATTTACACAACAGAACTGTCCTTTTCCTCGAAGTGTACGGTACGTATATTAGTTAATTAACATGTGACACATTGACCTATCTTAACTTATGCCATTTAACTTACAACTCCTATTTGCCTATAAACTTGACTGTTAGACATCTCTTTTGAGGTAAGTCCGCCTTTTTGCCTGAATATTCTGTCTTTGACTTTTCTTTTGTTCGTGCCACCTCCAACTTGATCTATCACGGTGAAACTGAACACATTTTGTTGGTGGTTTTTATAATTCTTACCAAATATTTTGAAAAGAAATAACTTTGTGTCATTCTTGCAACACATTTGTTCTTACCATCATGATCTTTACGAAGCGCTGATAGACTCAATGTTTTCCAAGACCCCTAAGAACACAGATGAAGTCGCGAGCTACAGGTAGTGAACAGGCCTTCAAATACCTCCGTTCTCCGAGTTGGTATCTAAAACTCATAGTTACCGCCACACCCGATAGCGTGGAAGACAGGACGTCAAGCGAACAGGTTGCGTTCGCGCACCCAGCGTCAACTCGCCAATCAACTGCATTCCTAGCCAATACTGCCAACATTGATACTGATATTGCTTCAGATTTAGTTTTAGAACCATTTTTATAACTTACTTAAAACGGAGCTAAACTTTTACACTTAAATCTGTCAGGAAAATGGGACTAAATGGAGTGAACTGACTTGACAACTAATGAAGATGGAGTCAGCGTTGCGTATCAAAAATGACAATTTACATAAATACTACATTAACATCACGCCTGTATTCCCAGATGGGGTAAGGAGAATATACGAAACGTTACAATGTCAAAAAATGTTGTATTTTAACTTTAAATTTAAATAAAACTAAATAGCTATATAACTAGATGAGAGAGTACCTTATAGTGACCTCTTACGACACCCAAACTTGAACTTAATCCTCACAATCTTGTTAACTCGGATGGAAAATATGGCATGGCGATGACTCCATCTTGTAATAAATAGAGGTCCACCCAGCTTTTAAATGGCTAAAAATGTTGTAGATGGAGAACAGATAGAGAGTAGACATATTTTAAACTTTGGCAATACTGAACACAGCCCTCGCGAAAATCTGGCAAATGTGAAACCTTATTAAAATTTTCTTTTGTACTTGCTAGATTACTTTTGACATCTCTGTCGTCTACTGTTGAATTAGTACAAACAAAACGAAACTGAATCAATTTGTAGACAATGTACATTTATGTAACACTGGATGACTCCTAGTCCCATTGAGAATACTACTTACTAACCTAATAGTACTAATACGTAACCACTCGTACCTAATTCCTTCCTCGGTCAAAGATCAGTCGTTATTGAAGAAAGTGATTCTTGGAAGACGGCTCCAGTATTATCTTAATACCCTCGTTCAAACCCTTTCTCATCTTTTACTAACTGTGCTTACATTATAACACCGTACCTACTTTTAAGTAGTTTGTAACCAATTGATTCCAGACTCACCATAGAATCTAATACGGTAAGCGTTAAGTATAGTGACAGTGCATTGCATTGTTGTTACCACGGAAATCTAGTGTTTTTTATAAGACAGTCAAATTCAAGAATATTTTATTGAACAATACAAGTACAACACATGGATTTCGGGTTGAGTAAGATTATATTGAACATTTGTGTTAAGGCCCATTGCTAAACATGGTTTGTATTACACAAAAAAAAAAACCTAAAGTTGGTGTTAAAACTGTAATTAACACTTACTCTAGTTCTTTATCTTAATGTATCTCACAATTACATTAATTATCTCAGACAATAACACTAAAGAGACCGAGTATTGTTCATCTGAAGTATCCGAGTTATCAAAAGATCTTTAATATTTCATTGTCACATACCACAGTTGCGATCTGAGCTACATTTGATGAAATTTTTGGTCCATCGCGATACAAGACACAAGTACTTCGTTCAGCAGTTCACAGACACTTACACAGAGGTTTGATAAAAATTTAATTAAGATATTGTCCACTTTTCTCACGGCTATGTAATTCTGATCGCATTACACCACTATTACCGCCTAAATGCTGTAATTAAAACACAATGCTAAATTACGAGTAGACATCGGGTGTTGAATTACGCTGATCGATTCTGCCAATTAATTTCTATTCTAACGCCCTAGTTCCAAAACCGTGTGAAATCTACGCAACTCCAGTCAATTAAGAAACTAAACTCCGCCCAACTTCAGGAATGTCGTTTGAACTTTAACTTTAACCAATGTTTTAACTCAAATCTAAAAGAAAACAGTTACCCACTAACCGAGAGAAAATACTGCAAGTCAGCTAACATTAAAAGAAAATGAATCAGACGCGCCTATAATCTTATCTTCGTATTAACCAGCATAGCTGAGCTGTTTGCAATAAATGCCTATCTCTCGGAACACTGATTTGAACTTTCTTGTGTACAGAGCAAGGTTTGTTTTTTGCTCGCTTAATAAGGCATGGCTCGGTGTTTTGTGGTCAGAGAAAGAATGTCCATCACATTAACGTGGTCTTACCTTTTGTCTGTGAAGTCTCGGCACCTGTCAAGTTCCATCTAGGCCAGTGGTGAAGCATAATGTGTGTCTTTAGAACGGAAACAAAAACCGGCAAACCGACAATACTAGCAAGGTACCAAACAAATATGTGACCTACTGGCTTTTGAAAACGCTGGCTCGAAAGCAGAACTGATATTTTAAACAAATTCAGAAGGGCCTTAGTTTTTGGTGTATCTTTTGTTTCCATTTAGAGAGCATGAATTTGAAATTACACAAGCAAATGTCATAAGTTGATTTTCATAAGAAAATGTTGGTATGCTGAGGGACCGAGGGCTTTTGTTAATTTGAGTAGACCATTACGAAACATCGAACAAAACAAAAAGCATGAAGATAACGTTCGACAACATCGTGTAGGGGAAAATAAAACTGATGTAAAATTTTTAGATACACCCGAAGTTAAGTAACATAATTTTAAACAAAAAAAAACCGACTTCAAATTAGCTTTATCCTGAAAGGAAACTTCTGTTTGTGTACGTATTTACTAAAGGTCAAGTAGGTATACGTATACGTAGCTCTCAGCAGATTCAAGGCTTTAGGAGGATCTATCTGATTTAGAACCCTCTAAACTGTTACGTAAACCCCACGACGAACGAGCATTAGCAGAAATGCAACGCTTGAGAAGCAGCAGGCCTTGCTAATTACTGAAACTATAATTTTCAGTCTGCAGGTGCATTCAGTATCGAAAAAATTATCCTTTAACTCCAAAAAATTAAGGAGTTGACCTTTCATCATCAGCTCAATCATATTTTTTTTACAGCCAAGCGTAAATACTGGTGTAGTTTTGAAAACTGTACTAAAAACATTACCTGTGCCTATAAAATTTGAGGGTTGCCCTCGATTTCCCTCATATTCCATCATCAGGTCAAAATATGCTGACAATCGGACTACCTGGAAACTATACCCTTTCAGACAAAAAAAGAATTTTCCAAATCGGTCCAAGCGTCTTCGAGTAATCAGCGAATACACATAAAAATACTCTCCATTTCTTCCGTGGATATCGCAAGAGGCGACAAAGGACCTAGGTTAAAGTAAATTTTAGGCGACAGGCTATGAGGCTAGCAACCTGTCACTATCATACCTGCTAACTCAAAACCTACAAAAAATGTGCTAGAAGTGGCCACGAAGCGTGACATAGACGTAGTTTTGTCTATGTAGCGTTTTGTGTGCTCTGCCTACCCCATTTAAGAATACAGGCGTGACTGTATGTAGGTATGTAAGTATGTACAAATGTAAGTTCGGACTAAAATTCCCGAATGCCCATACATTTTTTTTTATTTTAAGGATAATTCAAAAACTACTAGTTAGATTTTGATGAAATTAAAATGGGACCAATGGGAAGCCATTTGCTGTCGAACACAAAAAGAACCATCGAAATCGGTCCACCCGTTTAGAAGTTCTGAGGTAACATACATAAAAAAAAAAAATAAAAAAAATAAAAAAAAAAAAAATACAGCCGAATTGAATACCTCCTTTTTTGAAGTCGGTTAAAAAGAAGGAAGGTGACGGAATGATGGCGCACACCGTTAGATAGTGCATTAATGGTGAAGATGATTTTCAAAGATGACGCTTCTCTTTTGTTCCCATCGTTAGTTTAATAGTTTCTGTCCACCTTCTCACATCAAGATATCAGACAAATAGCGATAGTTTCATACAAAACGGGTCTTATTAAATCGGTAATCGAAAATTAATGCTTTTGGTGACAGGAACAGCTGAGTTAGTTAGGCTAGAGGTTGCTGTGGACAAGGAAGTCGTTGAAATGTTTAGCTGTATCGACGAAATCATATTTGTTTCGTGCAAGATTAATAAAACTTAATAACAAAACCTAACATTTATCAGAGCAATCAACTGGAAGCTGAACAACAAATGGTGCTAGTGTAACTTTAGTAGTTACCACCTTAATGCAATTAAGTTCGAGGTTTCATTCGTCTGTACAATTACGGTTTTGCTAAAATAATACTCTTATTGTTTCATTAGCAAAATTGTTCATTTGATACGCTTGTCTGCGCATTCAATGTTAATATTTATGACCCAAACGCGGATTTCATACGCAAACAAATGATAGGTATTTACGTAGACTACTAGAAAATAATTCACAACATCCTATGTTGCTTTTCAATGTCTTATACGTCAAGAACGATTGAAATTAGTATTTAGTTGTAAGTTTTGCAAAATTATACAATGTTTATTTTAATTTCCGTGTCTAAGTGGTATTTCTAAGTTAAATACTAAAAGATTTTATCCTTCTGTACAATATTAATTTATTGTCATTATCATCGAAGCGAGACCTTCTATGAATTCCTCGTCATTAAATTACAATGATCTAGTTGGCTTTAATTGCTCCAATATCTGTTTAATGATGATCACGCTATTAAGTAGCGGAGAAATGTACCATGGAATAAGGCCAATCTTGAATTGATTTCAAGAAATGCATCAAAATGTGAAGAAGTTGTAGCAACTACTTTTGTGAGAATGTATTTTAAAACAATCTTATTAGTCCTTATGGCATTCTCAAGACTTTAAGATGAGCTTCACTTACGAGAATTTTTGGAGATGTCTAGTAAAGTAATCACATTATTTTATTACTTTCTGTCTATACAAATCGAAACTAGGTACATACTTATATTATCTGTGGACCTCAACATAAAATTGCAATAGGTTTTACTGGTTTGTAGGCTGTTCGATAGTTTTTATAGACACTTTCCAACCAAAGTGCTGTGCTTCGAGTTAAATTGACTTCAAATTAGTTCCGCGGTTCTAAAGAAAGCCACGCGACAAGGTTGTTAATTCTACTCCTTATTATTCATATTTCCTTGGTACTTTATTCATTTTTAAGCAAACTCAATCACAAAGTTATTGAAAATGTTAACTCATTTTAATCGAACAATTCAAACAAATTTCGGAGTACCTCAACGTATACACGAGGTATAAAAAATTCTTACGCAGTTTTATTTTGCTTTATAGTAGAGAAAGCAATGTGTACAGTTTAGAAATGGCCTGGTCCATAACCTTTACGTTGAAAGGGTGTGAAATCGGCCATTTAGAGAAATAGCTTCTGTAAGTTTAAAATTCACTACTCCGAGTAACTTCCTGGTCATGCTACTATTAAGTTCCATGATTCTGCCAACGCCGTATATTTAATAGCAGGAAATCTCAGTTTAAGGTCGTGGAATCCCGCCGTGTGTAGGAGTATATTACGCCATTACGATGTGTCCATGAATGTTATGGTAAAAGCTTCTAAACAAATGAGAAGGAAATTTCAATTCAATATCTTGATTTTATTCCTGGACGGATATAGGTACTTAATCTTCGAGGTTAGAGAAAACGGTTACTCTTAAATTTGAAATTACCAACGCTTTCGGCTTCTGTATTTTTCAACTGGTTGGCTTAGAGATCCATTGTCGGTTGGGAATAGTGGCTGAGTCTATACTAGAGACCGTTAGGTACTTAAAAGATGGTAAACAATCTTGACATGTCTTTTTATTGAAATACACAGTCTAAAAATGAAAATTGTTACAATATACAATTCAATTATGAAAGTAAATGATTTTTTCATACCTAAATTGTAAAATGTAAAGATTTTGATTTATAAAGTGTATGTTTAAATAAAAAGACACGTCAAGATTGTTTACCATCTTTTAAGTACCTAACGGTCTCTAGTATAGTGGTTGGGGATCTCCTACCAACCTAAGCGACAGGAGGGACCCCCCTTCATCGTCACAGAAGTCGGTGAGGGTTTGCGACGGACACGGTAGTAACACGCAAGCACACCCGTAGCCGCCACATCAAATCTTGAAGGGATATCAACGGGCTTTTAGTGAGTAGGCCCTTTCCCCCTCCTTCCACTAGGGAAGAGTGGAAAAGGGAAGAGACCTACAGCATAACTCCAGCACTGTCTCCACAATGCAGGCGTATGCGTAATGGCCTTTTATCAACAAAAAAAATGGTCAAACTGGCAGCTGAAGTGAAAAGACAGCAGGTCGAAATGCCGTCTCTAAAACACGACACCAAGATTGCAATAGTGATAAATATTTAGGAGATGTTCTGTGACGTCTTCTGCAATGTGTAATGTGATCTCAATCTGTTACTCAACAGCCATGTACCCTGTTATACAAATGTCACGTTGATTCACTCTCGAATATTTAGACTCCACGATGGCTATCATTAGAGCAGTGGTTCTCAAGCTTTTCTTAAACAGGGACCGCTTAATTTCTTTACATGACTCTTTAAATTTCCGTTATCACAGAATGGGTAACGGTCACAAATGGGCCACTCCCGAATATGTTTAAACGAAAAATATTATAATCTCTTTCTACCGTTACCTACCTGCCGTAGAACCTTGCGTATTCTTTTGACTATTGAACTATTTACTGAGCAAAACTATTAAATTATAATAAATGTTGACTTCTGCAGCCACTGCCATGGTAGCACGAAGACCAGTGGTTGAGAACCATTGGATTAGAGACAGGTTTATCTTACCTCTTAGCATTGTATTTAAATTCCAACGGTGTTGAAGTCAAACGGCTCTAGTCGTGTCCTCTGCGCTATGCAAATCTATGTGATCGACTCAAGGCGACCTAGCTCGAGTCAAAGATCGCCAACACTGCCGTGCCGATTGATGTGGGTTGATTGGTGTCACCATAGCTTCCAAGGGCGTTTGCAATATCAATGGTATGTAGAAAGCAGGGATATTGTTGCAACGATTAAGGAAAAAGTTAAGGTAAATTATAGGCGACAGGCTAGCTACCTGTCACTGTTAAACCCGCCAATTTAAAACCTAAAAAAAATAAAAGTGGCGTCGTTACGTGAAATGGTCATGGTGACGTCTATGTAGTGTTTTGTGTGCTCTGCCTATCCCTTTGGGTGTACAGGCGTGATGTATGTCTCTTACAAGGATATTGCGAGGCTCAGATTCGCAGTTGCAGATACGGTTGCAAGACTTGCAAGGCCAGATTTTATGTAAAACCGTGAAAATTTATATGTTTATCTTTTTCAGAATTTCATACGTCGAAAAATAAAAAAGGACATATGAAATCTAAGTCTAATTATTGATCGTTGATATCAAAGTACTGAATTAAAATGATGCGCTAACTAACCTCACCTCAACTCACTTAGTAATGTTTACTGTAAAACCATAAATACAGTTGCAGATGATGTTTTCTAATCTGTGCAATAAAAACATTCTGAATGTAGGTAAGAGCACGAAGGCAGCTCGCGCTGCCGCAAAGTCTTCCCTGCACGGATTTTTTTGAAAAAAGATCTCTAGAAGAAAGAACATTTATATAAACGTAAATGTAGTTCCCAAATGCTAAACCTTTCTGGCATGAGAGTCAGTAATCTGATAACATGTAGGAATGGGGATAGGTAACGGTGAACATTTTTAATGCGCTAAAACGACGGATAGTCTAATGTTTTGATCGTATCTGAGGTCTTTCAAGAGGACAGTCATAATTTTTAATCCTGGTTCGATCTATGTTTTTATGCAAAATCGTGCTCTCTTGCTTGCTTACAACGAACAATAGACAGGTTTCAGAGTGACCCCTCTTCTAGTCTACCGCGGATGTCGTATGTCGTAAGACATGACTAAGGAAATATGTTAAGGTATAATGTATTTTAGGCGACAAACTAGTAATCTGTCACTATTTCTTACCTTAAACTTACAAAATATGCTAGCAATAGCTGCTTGACATGAAATAAATAAATAATCAAGGATTCGTCTATGTGGCGTTTCTTTGTGTACCTATGTAACAATCTGACAATACGCCAATGAACACTTTAATAAAATTATAATTATTCAAATTCTTATTGATCACTGATCCACAAGCTGGCCATTTTCGTAATAAGCGGGGCGGCTCTTAAAATCATTGTACAGTTCCTGCGGCATGAACCTCTTCCATTTGGTAATCTTTTGCAACTCCCTGAAGGAGATCACTTTTCTGTTCACGAAATCAGCGCACAAATCCCGATGGCGTATCCTAAGGTTCTTCATATAAGTCTTGGCTTTTTGGAACTCGCAGTAATTGGCGTATGAGTCATTGTCCGTGCCACAGAGCGGGTCCCAGTCATTTGCCTCTTCGTAGGAGCAATAGCATTCCCCTTTGTGCGATGGCTCTATGTAGTGGTCACGTTGCTTAGCGCGGTAGAATTCACACATGTTCAAGTACGTGACTCCGTTCGAAGCACAGAGCGGCCGGCTGACTGTATCGTCACATTCTCGACTCTCTTGACCCCTGTAAGCTTCTGTTCTTACCGTCAGCAAGGTAACTGAAAATTACAAATATTGGAGTAGATACCTACCTAAAATAGCACCTCCCCATTTCTTCCCGTCGGTGTCGTAAGAGTCGACTCTGGGAAAGGGTTAGTACTTATATTGCGGGCGATGGGCTAGCAACCTGTCACAACAATATCACGTTTAACCTTCTGGTTACCCTGAAATTGCTAAACGTGGCACTGAATTTTTGATTTCATGTGCTCTGCCTACCCCTCTTGGGAATAAAGGAGTGAGAATATGTATGTATGTATGTATATATACCTACCTAAGTATACCTACTGCTCTAAACGCACTGACAGCGGTAGCGGAGCGCCTGGCGCGGTGGCGTGTTGGTATGAGCGAAACCCTTTCCCCGTCCGGTACTATGTACCTAGATTCCTCGGCGTTTAACTTGGTATAGAATACTCGTAATTTTGGAGTAGTGAGAGTTCCATCGTGTAGCTTTTCCAAAAGCGATGCGCAAATTTACCCCACAATTTAAAATCTTACCACATTAAATACCAGGACTATACTAATTCTTACGCGTGCTTTTGGTATAGGTATACCTAGTGGTCGGAAAAAATCTTGCTAAGTGTATTGGCGACCAACTATACCTAATTTATAAAAACTTCGTATCTTCAAGCGTTACCTACCTACTTTTATTTTACACAACTAACCTGGTAATAAGACTAGATTCTTTGATTTTTTATCCAATTGCATATTATGCTATTATTTTTTTTATCTTAGTTGAGACTAAAAACAACAGACTTAATATCAACAAAGTAGAAGTTACAGTATAAATATTTAACTTACCAGACAAATATAGAAATATCGCCAAAGTCATGTCAAAAACGTCTAATCTCTATAAATGTTTAATTTCCACTTCGCTCCTGTGTTCTTATGATTGAAAAATCTTACCTAATCATTATCGCCTAATGGTTGTAATGTTAAATTGAACATGATGGCTGTTGTATTTAATTATGTGATCAACGGGATTTTTATTACTTTTAGTTGCGTGCAATAAAAAAAGAGAGAAAAGTTGAATACGAGTTGATGTTAAGTACTAACTTTTTGATTTACCTACTTAATCACGTTATTTTTATTTTTTCTAACGGCTGTTGTAGACTGTCATCTAAGTATTCTAAGTCATCTAGTACCTACCACGGATGCTGTAACGTTTCTAGTGAGGTCCTGAAAAAAGCGATACACGAATTTACCCCCTTTACCAAAAATCATTGCCATCTAACTTGCCGGGAACTGTAATAGTGTGTGCATTTGTAGGCGAGCACAAGATTAGAGTACCTGACATTTTTTGACTAGGTATACTTGTCCCTGTTGATTATACCTGTCCTTGTCTAATTGGAGACGTCAGAAAATAACAAATAGTTAGCCAAGCTAGCCACATGAAGCTAAATAAACAAATAAGTACTTACAAACGGTCAACGTGCGACTTAAACTAAAAACAAATAGGAGGTGGAATATCAGCTACAATTATTTATTTGTCACTTCGAAGGTGTTAATTTCCATTGTTTTCGACTGACAGTCCTATTGTTTTGTTTTTGTGTAATTTAATACTCGCTGTACCTACAGAGCTTAGTCAGTCTTTTTTGTAAATTTAAAGCACCCATGACGTGTGTGTTTGATATTATATTTCAACGGAAAATAAGTGCTTTGTTTAAACCTTTTAAATATTTAATTGTTTCGGAGGTACCTTGATTTAGTTCATTCGTAATCGTAATAAGTAGAAACATCATTTATGTATGTAATTACTGTATATTTAAAGAAAGAAAGAAAGAAAGACATTTATTGACAACAATTTGACACAGACATAACAATGAACTTATCTAAAATACATAAATTAGCCTAAATAAATAAATAATAATAATAACTTAAAAATGTGCATGCCACTTCCGTGCCAAACAGTGCCAAAAGGGCCGCACTCAGCATAATATTGCGGCAAGCCGCAACGCTGATTTTCAGTGCGACCCCGGAAACCTAAAACTAGAAGAAGAATTAAATAACAACAATTAAATAAGAAGTGTGAAGTCACAAAAATTGCAGCACAATAGTGTACAAGGTACGATTTTTATTGCTTCGCATGCCTATCCTCTATTATGGATTCAGTTACACAATGAAAATTTCTCTGGAATCTAAAGGTAAAACCAGATATGATTAGTGCAGTAAAACTTATTTCTGTTTGTTATAATGATTTCGATACGAACGATGTCAGCATTTGCGGCGATGCCTTTATAATTTTCCTAAAAATGTGTGAGGTTCTGACAGTTAAAATTCAAATTTCCAACAACAAAAAAAAAAAAAAAAAATTCAAGAAAATAAACGGAGCATCAGCTACATTGCTGCTCTCCGAGAAGATATTTTTTACAATTGTTCTTAAAACTATTTTTTACCTTTAATGCTCGGATTGGCGGAGGCAAATTATTCCAACATTTCGTGGCTGCATAACGGAAGCTACCACGAAATGCTGCGCCGCGATGCTGGGGGTAGTTCAGCTGCAGGAACCCTGACGACCTGACGTCGCTGGATCTGGCATTACGCGCCCAAGTTAGTTTGCTGTAAAGGTACGAGGGCAGGCGCTGGTTTATAATACCAAACATTAGTGAGGCCAAGTGTATTTGGTGCTTCGTGATTAGTAGTAGGTACCTATGTTTGGTTTTTCTCTCTATTTTTTTTTAGAAATAAAGATCATTGACCATAAAATAATAAAGAAATCCAACCTAAATACGTCCCGGCATACGACACAAGCCTCCTCTCAGTATGAGAGGATTTGAGACGTGACTCTTACGCGGGCCCAATGACGCATTAGATTAGATACACTATGTTATTTATCAAATAAAATGTTATGTTAAATAATACAAAATAATTCCTCGTTACATTTTATTTTGGCACCTTTTCAGTATTTTGTTAGTATTTAGACAACATATTTCCATTTAAGTACCTACTTACTTTAGATCAAACTTAATATTAGAATAATTTAAAGAAAACTAGTAACAAAAACTTAAAAGTACACGTAAGTGGAGAAGAAGTTTCAAGACCTATTCATAATTTAGGTGCATCGATGTTTTGGCAGCATTGCAATATTATTTGAAAAACGAGTGAACACATCTTATAAAATACGGATAACTCACGTTATAAATCGAGTTTAGCTCGACATGTTCGCAGTTCAGTACAGTACAGTTCGCGTTTGGCAGCAGCAGCTGCCGCGGCTCCTAGATGAAGGGCTACGAATTAGTCCGAAACATGTCGAGCTAAACTCGATTTATAACGTGAGTTATCCGTATTTCATAAGATGAGTGAGTCTCACGGTAGTTTAATGTTAAACGAGTGAACACGCCGTCAGCTGCCACCTAAATTACTTTACTTCAGTTCGATTTATGCTTAATCTTTATAATTTTAAAAAGCCATACAGTGAAAAATTTACCAACATTAACCAATACCCGTTAAAAAGTACCGTGGCTGACTGACAGAGGAAGCACAGCTTATAGCACAGACGATAGAAAATTTTAATTAGCATGCATGTGTTAAATAAGTGTCATGGACGTGCAATAGAGTAATTATTCGAAAATTAAAAGAGATAAGGCATTAGGTATTAAAATTTTGTTATATGAAATTAAGTCATCACACTACCCCTGTTTCTCACTTTTTTCTGGATAATAAAAAAATCCTGCTTCTACATATAAATTAATTCAACTTCGGAAAAGTAATTTCAATAATAGAAAGGTCCAATATATTTGATTCTACTGAAGGCTATTCTATCCTGGGAAAACAGAATGTTCCTTTTTTCATATCAGCACCGTCGGCTCATCCCGCTAAATCCAGTAGATATTTGTATAATGATAATACATGTAGTATACCCGTATGTAGTATTGGGCAAAAGCTATACAATGAATAAGACGTATTTTATACTGCTCGTGCGTGTTACATGAAATACAGAATTGGTATTAAAAACCTACTTTCTACATAGTCGTCACATGAGATAATAACTCTTTAAAAATAAATAAATCATGTAGGTTCTTCTACCAAAGAATTAGCATAATTTTTCAAAGGATGATCGCTGTAAGCTTTTGGGCTCTATGCCACGAGGGCTTTTTTTAGATTTAGTAGTTTCGAATTTAGTTTAGTTTAGGATATATTAGGCAATTTTAGTAATTAGTTTTGCTGAAAATGAATCGCGAAATAAATACTTCATTCATCAGATGCTAATCTTGAAATCAAATCAATTTCTTCCTTAAGATCTCTCTCTTCTGTGCGTATAGTTCCGCATCCTTCTCCGTCGCAGTCTTGATACACTCTCCCCAGTAATTGAAGTCCACATTGTCACTCCTCCTGGCCTCGAACTCTAGCTTGCAAAGGTTTTGATAGGTTTTCATGTCCGTGCCGCAAACGGGTTTCCATTGGTTGTCGCAGAAGGTAGTGCAGGACCCGAAGTACTGGATGTCGAGGTCATTGTCGAAGATTCTAGCAATTTCCAATTCGCAAAGGGAGGGGTATGTCACACCGTCCGTGCCGCACACATCGCCGGCAGACAGATACATCTGAGGGCAATCTAACCCGGTGCCATAATTAACGAATAACGAGACGACCATTGTTATCACAACTGCAAAGAATTGAAACAAAAATTTAGAAACTGTTCTAACAAAACTTAGCAAACAATTAAGCAGCTGGTTTTAAACTATGTTATGCGATTGACCTAGTTTGTTTTCCACGGTTTTGGGTTGTGGGTGCCTAGTAACAAATTTAATACGAAAAATACCGACGGAATACGGAGGAGTCAGAGCTTTTTATCGATGTTAGCTCGACATGTTTCGGCCGTGGCGCGTTGCCCCGACGATGGGTCATATGGGTGAAACATTTCGAGCTAATCTCGATATAAAATTAAAATTTTCACTTATAGTAGTTAACTGCACTTTAAATGATTTAAAAAGCCTCAATATCGAGCAATTTACTATCAAAAAATCGAATTATGGAATGCAGAATAATTTCTTAATTTAGTAGCTAACTGATTCAGTGAGAAACGAAGATTCCCGTTGCTTCTCATAAAATAAAATAAAAAACCTTAAAATCTAAGCGGAGTACTTACTTGTATCCATTTTTGTTTCGTTTGCTGACCCACGTAGTACAAAAACAGTCCATGGAGTACAGATAAATCCAGTACATTTAAAACAAAAACTGTGTCACAATCCCATTTTATACGAGAGCCACTGAGAATCACTTTTCTGATTAAAAGGAGAAATCGGTCTGAAGACCATAATGCTTTACGTTGTCCCTTTATACGGGTTAAAGAGCATTGTCTTTTCTGTAACCCGCAATATCTAAACCAAAACTATCAATTGTCAGTACAGGGGAGACAATGGTTTATTCAGAATCATTCATAATTTTTGTAAATACTAGTTCGTACCGGGAACTTGACTTCGTAAACGATTATGATTATGATTGCACATTTCTGTCCGTATTATGAGTGATGGCGCGCGTTGCGCGTTAGTTATGCCCAGTGTTCATTGTGACAAGTGAAATAAATCTCGAAATGAATTGTCTTTAATGACCGGCATCAATAACGCAAGAATTACAGAAAACAATCGAAAATATGTGCTCAAAACTGTAATAAAGCGACATAAAGTGTGTGTATGTGAACCTTTCAAGCACGTACTAAGTATACATATTTTCTCGGTTGGATACCTGGATTTTACTCTAATCTTTACATAAGAGGCGACTTAGGAAATAGGTTTAGGTGTGCTATAGCTTTCATCTGTCTTCAGACCTAAAATTATGTTAGAAGTGGCTGTGAAGCGTGAAATTGTCGTGCTTAATCATGGCTTTGTCTATGAAGCGTTTCGTGTGCTCTGCCAACCTCATTTGGGAATACAGGCGTGTATGTGTGTGTGCGTATATTTTTAGCTTCCCCGTTAGATGAACGGGGTACAAATAGTGGTAGGTTGCTAGCTTTTCGCCTTAAACCTATTTACCTTAGCGGCTTAGCCACCATAAATTGTTATGAATTTTCGATTCGTATGTTCTAGTTGGCGACTGTAGCAATGACGCAAATGGTCATGGGATATAGTTTCAAAGGCCATCATCTGTGAAAGTATCGAGTTTTGGCCCGCGAACGCGGCAAGTGGCACAATAGAGTATCGCATGACACAAGTAACACAATATTACGATCATAAGTGGCGCTTGTTGCGCTCTGACAAGTCGTGACATTAGGTAAAAACTCGTAACACAAGCCTACGTCGGAAATACACATAAATAACACAGACGGAAGTGTATGGAATATTTTGATGACGATAAAAACAAGGAATAACTTCGAGACTTGAAAGGAATCTAGGAAGAGCAAAAGCCGGCTATTTTTTAAAGCACAGCAGAAAGTGTAACCCATAGATTTCTTAAAAATACGCTATAATTTATTATAAAATGCATACCTATTAAAATATCTTATTAATTTAACAAACTAACGACAATCTTATTGTAAACGCAGAGGAGGTCCACTCCGCAGTTATGTGCTCTCCGTTGGCGTGTTCTCGTGATGTGAAGTTCTTCAGCAAGCAGATGACGGTAGAAAGGAACAGAAATATTGCTTATGCCAAAATATGTTTGGAAGTGGACCTCACCTTCTGTATACCTATACGTACTATTTTACCTTTTCTGTGCTGTATGCTCAAATTTAACCCTTCATAGCGGAGAATATAGAAGAATAGTTGAATCGGAGAATTATATTTTTTAATGAACTGCTACCATTGACAAAACCGTTGGCGGCAACTTATGATGATAAGACTACTTAAGCCAGTGTTTTTATCAAAAAAATTGGGGTACATTCGGCCTTTAAAGGCCATGTCATTACAGATCGAGACCGAGCAAGGTGCTTACATATTATGCGAACGATTTGTTGCAAAACAGCGCCTCACGACCGCGGGCTTGGTCTTTTTAATATTTTGCTCTTAAAGGTGAGTGTTTATCAAATAAATGTTACGCTATGCCCAGTTTTGTAAACAAATCTTTGTGATACATCGCAGTTTTGCAATTTAATGCTGAGCTAACAGCTCGCCAAAAAGGTTAATTTTGTTTTGGTGGAATCAGATCAAGTCAATACATCTAGTAAGATAGAGGAAGGCAAAGACTTTGTTTCACTTGCTACTTTCCAGACATATCTCTTTTTCTTCATCTACATTCATTAATATTTTTATACATGCTAGTCGCAGAACTTCTAAAATAAGTATGCCTGATAAATATTACCAAAAATAAAAAAAAATGTACAAATTAACTTGATTAGCGTTTTAATCCGCTACTTGCTTGCTCTAAAATTAAAAGATTAGGGACTGACAACTTCACATTTCAACTGGTAACTTATTACCTTAGAGAATAATACCCAATAATGCCTGTTCCTCCACGAATCACTCAAAAATAATCGAACTGACTAACAACGCCGCTAGCCAATCGAATGGGTCAAATGCCAAATCGATTCTTCAGCAGAAGCGTCGAAGCATTACGATTCCGCAAACAAACGATTCGAATCTCTTATCCTGATAACGAGGTGCTAGCTCGTGACGTTTGAAAGGGAACCATCTCGTCCAGTCACGATTCGCGTTCGATTTTCGAAAATGTTAACGAGCTGCGTGGGCGCAGAAAGTGAACGCGAGATTATGAACGGCGCTATTGTTCGGGAACAGGTGCGGATTGGGAGTTCCGTTTGGTTCTCACAGTGTTATGTAATCCTGGTGATACAGTTTGCTATTCCACCGTGGATACGAGTATAACATGTCTCATGGGATGGGATAAACAAGCTCGTCTGCCGGCTTAGCACAGCGAGGTGCGAGATAGACTATATCTGTCACTGTCTTACTAGAGACGTCAGAAAGTGTAAGGGATAGTGGAATGTGATATTATAACGACTAAATAATGTTTGAAATCTCCATGGTTTTAACTTTTATCTGTTGCTAATGCTAACAAAGCGAGGTAATTTAAATAGTTTGTCATTAAATAGTTTTCGGGTACAGTCAGCGTCTGATACATGTATACACTTTAGTACGTTTTCTAATTAACCTCATATTTGAACTCTCGCATGAAATTGTCACTGCGATCACAGTGACAAAGTACCAAAGTGTAACCATGTATCAGACGCTGACTGTACCTTAATAAGCTGTGCAAAGTGCAACCTAACTTCAGTTACACTTGTAGGTATGATATTTTACAATGCTTGGCCACTTCTCACAAAAAAAAGCTAATATGAAACAGTTTCAAAGATAGTAAATTTCATTCGCGAATTCCTGATAATAAAAACCATAGCAAATAGATAACGGCTTATTCTAATTTTAGCGTAACTAATTAACATCGGATTTAAATTGCAGAACTAACTGGCCTCGACCTCTTATAAATAACTATATCCTTCTTTATTAAAATTTCAATGTTAATCAATAACATTACGTCATGAAATCTGGTTGCAATAAGTCGATGCAATGTTTAACGTAATGTCTGGGTCTAAAGTGAGGTAATTAATATTGTTTTTCTTTTCATTCCTCAAATATATTGGCGTATATCACTTTTCGAATAATACATACATACATCACACCAGTATTCCCCAAAAGGGGTAGGCACAAGCACAACATACGAGATGCTATAACATACATCTACCTAGACCTTAAGGACAAGAAGTATAACAGTGAGTGGTTAATAGTCAGTGTCGCCTCTTACGACATCCACAGTAGAAATGGAGAGATGTTATTCTAGGGATCCCCTTGGAATGCATGATTTTATTTAGAATATTATTGTTTCGCATAATTGATTTGGCATAATTAATTTTGGCATAACAGTGCTTTCGCATAATAATACTTTGGCCTAATACTTTTTTGGCATACTACGCTAATAGCATAATTTCATTTGGACTAATTTGTATTGGCCGAATACACATTACGCATACTATTGTTTGGGCTAATAATTATTTGGTATAAATGTCACTATGCATAATTTAAAAACTCAGTTTCGTTGTTACCATGTATTTACTATTATTGGGTTAGGTTAGGTTAGTATGAAATCCAGGCGCGAAGCGCCAAAACATCGCGGAATAGTTCGCGGACCACCATCGACACCGATTTAGTTCCCAAATAATACATAAGTATGCATATAGCATTGGCATGAATAGCAATAATTACTACGAGCCATTGGTACAAAACTTTACTATTTTTTGGCATAATACTGTTAAGCATATTGATATGATGCCATTTGTTTATTATGCCTATTTATGCTTATGCTTATAGACATTAGTCTTGATGACAATTATGCTTCCTGTATTTATGCTTTTTGATGTTATGCGTTAAAAATATGCGTAATGATGATTATGCAAAAAACAATTTCGGCGAAAAGTGTTATGCGAAACAATATTAGTCTAAAAAACTTTATGCCTTCCAATAGAGAACCGTTATTCTAAACCCGACACCACACGGGGTCTTTTTTAAAGAATTCTCCTTATAAGTAAAAACAAAAACATGAGGTCAACACGACCTACTAACTACTAACAGAATAACTGTTTGTTGCAATGGTTCTTCAACAATAAGTGCCATCCAAATTAAATACATACCTATTGCATTTAGAAAACCTAATTCTAAGCTTAATGATAAGCCCACACGTCTCAAATCTAACGTAATTCAAAACGTGGGCGACATAAGAAACCATACGTAACAACCACATGAAGTTACCAACTCATTACTCGGTTACTACAAAGACCTTAATCTAAAAGGGCATACAAATTGTCGTAGACAAAGATTTACATGCTAATACATAGAAAGTCAGACGGTTCTATCTGCGGCTAAGCATCGAGCGAGTTAACAGTATCTTAACATGCAGCCGCCACAATGTTCCGGAAGGAACGCTGCGCCCGGTGAGAGCATTTCCGCATAAGGACCTGATAAATGCGAAAACTATGAAACAAATAAATCAAGATAAGTACTTAATAGGTAGTTTATGTAACCCTGAATAGGAACTGAACTGAAATCTAAATAAGGCACCGGAGAAATTGAGATATATCGCCCGTTTAAAATGAGCTAGCTCTGCAACTCTGTCGAGGAAGTGCTTTGTGAAATCACGACACCAATTCGGTGTAAATAACAGATCTCCTGATTAAAATTCGTGTGCCGTCGGCATTCTGTGAAGAATCCGCGACTTCGCATGAGTGACCGTTGTAGGCTCCCACACGCATTTTGGCATAACTTCATTCCGTTAGCTGTGTGGACTTTATGTCTTTGTAACAGAAGGTATATTGGAGTGAGTGCGCTTAATGTCACACGGCTGTGTTCAAAACGTGAGTGAGGTTCTAAATGGTCCGAAATGAGCCTTTGAATTTAGAACTATCTTTCCGGTTTACATACTAACAGAGGAGTACACACTCCGAATAAATATTTATAAATGTGCCACGAGAAATGGAATTTGTTAATAGTCAATTTTATTATACGTTTATTTCGTTCATTAGTGTGCGAAGAAATCGGTGTTTTATTGCCAATTTTTAACTAAAGAAACCACATGGATTAAATAAATAGTTTTACGTAACGTAATGTTAATCGCAGAAATAACTCACTATTATGGCATTTTTGACGTAAACCAAACCTTTATAGTAATTGAAAGTGAATTTAATTCACGTGTGGCATTAATAGTAAAAAATTTAGATACAATTTCACCAATTTACATTCTTAAAAATTTCACTTTCTTGCTTGCGCTCGCAGTTAACACAATTACTACGGTTAGGTTGAAATATAAGCGCCGCTTGAAGCGGTTATGGCTCTTTATTTACGTCCATTCAATTGTGATGTGGTAGCGACGCGTGGAAGTCCCATACGTCATGTGAAGTGATGGCATGTCATTACCCACCTACTATGGTTTGATGTAGATTTATTTCCCCATTGGATATAACTCAATGGGAAAGCTGGACATTGTTATTTGCTGAATAACATAAACAGTTTCACTCGCTTTCTTGTATGTCAGCCGGAGCCATCGATATTGGGTCATAAATCCTCCTCGAAAGCTCTTATGGCGACGATTGCGCATTGTAAAAGCAATTGCGATAGATATTTTACAATTTCTCGGTTTGCGGAAAAGGCACCGGCAGAATGGATTTATCGCATGATTCCCTTCATTTTGCTTGGAAATTTGTGAAGGATTGAGATTTGCAAAATGATTACGATAAACGTCCGGGTGTTCTGCCTTAACAAAAACAATGCTTGTTTATACAATCTACCTAAAACCATTGTAGTTATTTTTCAGGATGAAACCCTTATAGTTGTCAAACGGAATTCGTTTTACATAGTAATAATACCAAAACATCTCAAAATTGGCATTATCTATTAATGTTAATCAATCCAGTATGAGTAAATGTCAGGAAATTTTACCAGGAATTAAGTTATCATTAAAGTTATATCATTTACATCTTAACAATATCAACTTAATGTATGGCGACGAATACTATTATAGCGTCGAACTTATGTGATCTTATTTATCCAGATAAGTATCTTAAATCACAAACGTCATGCAATGTGAAGTGTATAATGAAGAGCACGTAACTAAATATCCCCGTTTTAACACATCGTCTATGTAAACGGCGTATAATTTCTCTAATCGTATGGATCTAGACGTACGGTGCGTGTTGGATCACCTCCCACATAATGGTACATTTTCACAAACTCGACCATCAAACCACAGGCCTTCCTCCAATTAATTTGCATGTCAAAAACGGTACAGTTTTGTAATCGCGGGTACCTGCTTATTTCACATCTCGTAATGCGATGCTGACACTGTCATGTGTATCCGTCGGTTTTTGTAGACGCGTAACTGACGAAATCGCACTGCGGTGCTAAACCACGGGTTAAAGAGAAAACTTTTCTCTACCTCTTACGATACATAAGGTAAAAGTACCAATGCTCGACACCTCAACGCCCAGTAGATGACACTTATCTGGCATCTGTCTTACTATGACATAAGGTTGCAAGTGGTATTGGGTCAGTGTGGAACACAGGGACGTTTACCTTACATAACTGTAGTCCCCAATGTAGGCAGAGATCACGAAACATCACATGGTCTTGTAGCCACTTTTAGCATATTTTAAGATTTTAAGTTAGATATAATAGTGACAAGTTGCTAACCTAACGCTTCAAACATACCTAAACTGATTTTCCTAAGTCGTCACTCGTCACTTTACGACACATATATGAAAAAGTGTTCTTCTAAGCCCAACACCACATGGATACCTCTCACAATACACATGATATAGTGACTTTCATTGGATAACTATACCTTTCGCTTATTACTTCGATAGACGGGACAATACGTAGTACGTGGATAGAAATAAATGGTCAATTGTAGATAGGGTAGGTCTGACCAGGGCCATACATGGAGAAGAAAGTCGAAAAGCAGTCAGACATACCACGCCCGGTTGGAGCAATAATTCAAGCCGATCTGGAATCGACACATTGGATATTTATGGCTGCACGAGTTCATTGTGGGAACAAAGTAGGGGAATTTGCACACAAAAGCCATCATCTTCTCATAGTTCATTAAATTTCAATACGAAGCATTCATGAATCCATAAGAAGTATCGTCTCAAAACACTTAAAAATTCTGTAAGTCAAACTTCTTTTTGGGCAATTTACTAACGTGCTTTCTTTTTCTTTCAGGTACTTACGCCACTATATGACATCAGTTGACGATGGTATGAATCATGGTATGATGGTGTAAAATTGTAAATGTACGAGATGCATCACAGTGTTATTTTTAAATCCTGTAATATAAACTGGATTGGTACTTTTTAATGTTACGTGTTCGTTCCATACGGACATTACTTTCTCTGTCCAACCCTGTAGGGTCTGCCCATAAAAATGTAAGGGATGAGCCTACGAGTAACATTTTTTTTCTCATATGGATACCCTTCAAGTTCAATCATATTAAGTACCATGTGTTGTATTTACTCCGACCCTATAATAATGTCAAACACATAAACAAAAGAGGTCGCTTATTTGGAAATAAATTTAGATAGCCTGTCGCCTAATGCATATCTAAACCTAGTAGGTACTAGTTGCCTTATACGACATCTACGAAAGTAATGGAGAGGTGTTATTCTATCCCGACACTACACAGGCATTAGGTACAAGTCCCTGCTAATTTGTGACATGTGTTTAAACAAAACTGCCATCTTCCCAAAAGACTGCAATCCCTCTGCGTGCCATCAGCATTTTCTTGTCATCGTTGACATCATTCGATCAAGATATTTTCTGGTGAGAAAAACTGGAATTGGTATCGACTAGCACCTTGTTCCTTTAAACCGTGTAATTACACTGCGTACAATTCTCTGTCTTCGTATCAATTTTGCGAACAATTGCAAGTGTCGGATCCTAGATCAACCATTGTTCTGATGAACTATTAGCTATTGTTTCACGAATTCAGAAAATGTTATATAATATTACGGCACTGATGGTTTTTATTGTTTTTGCACAACGGCATTATGAACTTTGGATTATTTATATGATTAGTTCAAGGAAATCGGTTTATGTATGTCAGACAGGCTAGCAACTTGCCACTATTTTACCACTTTCATTTGTTTTTATTAACTCTGAAATCGTGTATTGGCTGAGTGGTTTCTGGTTTATGGTGGACTTAGTCCTGAGCTTACGAGTTGTTCTTGTACTCACTCACTTACACCACTTTTATGCGAACGATCAACCTATTAGAGTTTTGGAAATACAACTGGTTAAAGTTCTATTTGAAAAGTCATTGGTTTTTAAGTATTATGAATTATAAGTAGGGGTGGGTCATTGTCAAGCATGGCAATTTTTTTCGCCAAAAAATGAAACACGTGATTTATAAAAATCAAAGGTATATTACGACTCTTACTCTAACTTGCAACAGAACTGAGTATCATTCAGAGATCAATTATTCGAAAAAAACGATTTAAAACGAAATAACGATATTTCGGTTCCACCAAAAAGACTAATATGTCCACCGAGTGGACTAATTATGTTAATTAATAATAAATAAACAAAACAAAAAGCGGTAAACATCTTAAAGAAAAATAACGTTCGTGATATATTCTCATAATCATGAACAATCAGACACGTAAATACACTCAAAAAGTACATAAAAAATATTTTGTGTCTGTCTACCGAAATGACAATTCTTTTCGGTGGACAGAATATGCCTTCGTCCTCCGAAGACTAGAAATCCTTCAAGTCTTCAAGAAGCATGTATGAAAGTGGGGGTTTGGTGGCTCTTCCTGGTTTTAACGTTGACGTATCCGAACTTTTAGAATATACGTCCAAAAATTGTATACTTTTATGAACATTTGTTTCAATCAACAAACAGACTGCACTCTCTAATTTTTAATGGCTGCTGCATTCTGAAGTCATCAACTTCTTTCTAAGTAAGTAAGTTTCTTTGCTTTCATCATTCGTCTGTTTTTCACTGCAATACGTTCACCCATTTCTTGGTACTAAAATAACTGGAATCGAAGGCGGTATTTTGCGTGCGATGTACTTTTAAGTTTCTTTTTGTATATTGTTTTTTTTTTCTGCATCGTCGTGCATCATTCAATTTTTCCTCCAAAGCTTATTTTGTATGTTTTTGTTAAATCTTCTACAGTTTTTTTACCTTTACAGAATTTATGTTTAAACATTCACTACTCAGTCACTAGTCATTTACGGATAAAAAAAAGGAACCAGAAGCTAGTTTTTATAGTTATAATAAAAAATTAAACCAAAGTACAAGAAATCAATTAAAATATAATCATTTATCGTTTGGGTGTACAAAAAGTCCACCAAAAAGACGTCCACCGAATGGACTTTTTCCGCAATATCATTCACAACACCAGCCATTTAAAGGATTATTCAAAAGGCAAGGCATATTTACAATGTTTGATTGCTTAACTAATTATTAAAAACGTTTGGTGGATTTATAGCGATGTACTTACAAAATACAGCAGTAACCGGAAAGACAATTCAACATTGACAACACCAAATATTCTTGTTAACACAACAATATCGTCTGCTGCGCACAAGTCACGGCAAAATGGCTGTTAACAGGGATAGTACGATAGTGAATGAGTTAAATTATATGCCCCGGTCTATTCATTTGACATTTCCCTAATTTTTCTGGAATTTAAAGTAATGTCCACCAAAAAGACAAAAAATGTTGTGACAAGATTCAATGATGCAAAAAATGTGTTTTATTTCCATCTAATTTTTTAAATCCTATTAATGTTAAATGGAGATCATACATAGATCAGGAAAACATGGCATTTTTGTACAATAATAAAAGAGATGTATTTTTTTGAAGCCACATTCTATTAACAGGTGGAACCCGGACAGTCCACCGAAGTGGACTTTCAGTTACATTTGTGGTGATAAACAAAACAATAATTACATTTATAGAAAATATGATATAGTATAGTCTAGTACGTTTCCTGTACTTTATAGTTATGATGTAAATTAAATGCAATTATTAAAAATGTCTGATATATTACAAATGGACATGTTTTTTTAGGGTTATGACAATGACCCGGGTAAGTTCGCACCCTGCTCTTAGCTGGAAACTCGAGAATATGACGTTTAGCAATTTGACCTTCATTATCAACTATGCCGATGTAGCGGACCATTTTTCTTTGTTGTTTTGTTTACGATGTTTTGGTACTAAAGAGGCGCTGTATATTTTTTATAATGTATTTTTAGTTTATATATCTGCTAATCCCCATGGAATTATCGTCAGGGCGGGCTTTTACACACTGTAGAGTTCACGGCATTTTAATAGCTGTTGGTTTTAAAAGATTTTAAACCACATCAGTTTAACACAATCCAATAGAGAGTCGACCAATTGCAATTGATGAGATGCAGACATCGAAGGTGAGTCTGTGATTGAGCAAAGTGCACGTCGGTGCGTGACAGGCTCACATGTATTCACCTCTCAATTAACAAGCAGGCTTGATAGCACATCAATGCGATTCTTCATGCAATTTAAATCCAACCCAAACACTCGTAAAGTCACGCGAGTAAGGCTGAGGCCACATCGGAGGAAATTGCGACCGAAAAACTTGCAAATAGCATCAATTTGATCGCTTTTCCAATATAGTCGCCTGCAGATATCAAGTTGTGCTGTGTCACAGTTTTAAGATACTAAGTATTATACAGTGATTTCAGTGTTATTCAAGAATTTTAATCTTTTTTATTGCATGTTTTTCATTGCAAAAAATTAAAGGTCTTGTTGGGGCGTTGCAATAAGTCCTAAAACTACTTAAGTCTCTTTAAAATATTTAACAAGATTACTTATTCTACGTCGAGATCACTTCTCTAAATAATAACTATACTAGCATGTTCTTCTGACTATTCGTTTACAAATATAATTTCTGAATGACTAATTCATCTGCATACATACATTCATATACATCTCTTAAAGGTCGGAACTTCTCATCGATCTGCTATCTCTAACATAACAAATTAAACTCGTCGACGAACAAAGCGTCAAATGTACATACAATTTGACAGCAAGTTTTGACAGTTCGCCATTATGCTTGGCGCGCGCGTAGCGGCAGGTTAAAAACACAGAACACAATTGAGTTTCAATAAGTGAAGCTGCTACTTGGTATGTCCGTTTTAGCGCAAACTTTTCTCTCTGAAGTTACAGGTCGCTTAAATTTCACAAATGTACCTTCAGCTTTACAATACGCCTATCGGCCATTTAAAAGCTAGAGATCTGTGTTAACATGCCACGCTAATCGGAAACCAGTCTTTGACGCTCTGTCGTGTATTGCGGTGTCCCGTGTAAAATTGTAACATTAGGACAGTTGAGAGGGTGACCTGTTTCACAGGTTTGATGGAGCAATATAATGTAGACCAGGGTTTTTGGACCTTTTTCAAGCTACCCCCTTTCTTACCGGTACTTCAATTTAAGAATTAGAAGAAGAATTAGAATAACAAAATGTATTAGAACAATGCATACGAGTCAATTTTTACATTTTATTTACTGCAGAAACCCTTCGCAACCCCCTTGAAGAAGTTTTTCAAGCCGCCAGGGGTCACAACCCCCTGTTTCATAAACTGCGATATAGACAGTGTTCGTTAAGTGCATATACATATGTATATAATTAATTGCATGAGTCTCTTTGCTGCTCTATCACTTGACTTAGAGTTCTATTAGCACTAACCATATTTTTCGCATGCATACAAAATTACATAACTATACATTACATACTTCATGCTTACATCCAAATAGGGTAGATAGAGGACTCAAAACGTTACGTAGATAAAATCATGAGTATAGTAGGTAAACCAATTTTAGTTTATTTTTAGGTTTTGAGTCAGACAAAAGAGGTACAATAGTGACATTGCTTACCCCTTTTATCTAAATTAACCTAAAATATACTAAAAGAGGCTAAGAAGCGACGTGCCTAGTAATGGTTTTGTCGATATAAAACTTTGCTTGCTAAACTATCTGCTCTATTTACCGTTTTTGGGAAAACAGGCATATGTTTATGTATGTATTCTTTATATTTCTAAGATTTTTTCATACCACGTCAGTGACAAGTATGCGTATTGCCCGATGAAGAATAATTACAGCCAAGAAACGTC
Organism: Adoxophyes honmai; assembly: GCA_005406045.1. NCBI lineage: Eukaryota > Metazoa > Arthropoda > Insecta > Lepidoptera > Tortricidae > Adoxophyes > Adoxophyes honmai. Next base: position 78,313 of record BHDV01042719.1, on the reverse strand, counting down.
TATAACATCACACATGGACACGGTGTCTTCTAGTTTTAGTTTTCATTGTTTGGAAAGCTTAGCCTCAAAGCCCACAAGTACTGCCGTATGTTGCAATAGATTGTTTTCTAATAGCCGCTTGATTAGATCTCCAGTGGAGTGGGCAGGTGCGTCGGCGCACGCGTCCTGCACATCTGTTGCGCAACCTGTCGCGACCGCTCTGTCAAAGGTTATAATTACACCTTTATTTATACATACATGTAATTATTTTCCTACTATGGGTTCAGATCTTCAGATGCAATAAGGAAATGGCCTAAAGAAACTTCTATCTTGTGGCAAATAAATATTCGAATTTCGAACACTTTAAAACAAATGATGATAGAAAGAAAAAAATAAATTATTTCGAATTTGGAACACGCGGTCGGTGCGACCGGCGATACGAGCTTGTGACGTCGATGCGCAATTGTTTGTGGAATTGGTTTGGGCTTGTAACTGCTAAATTACATTTTATCTGTTTACGAATATTCCCAGAGCTTATAAGTCAGGATTTTACTACTACTAGTAGTTATTAGTGAATAAGGAGTTCTGAAATTAAGCGGTTTTAATCCCAAAGCGCGGAATTCCGTTTTGCCGTGTGTTCATCTATGTCAAACAACGAAAACATGGCGCGCAGCGTGGTAACACACGCATTTAATTTTGAATACATGTCGCACACAGAAGGTTTAAACCGGCCAAGAAAGATTGGGACGGAGTCCTGGGGGTTTCCTGCCAGTAAGAAAAAATATCTTAGTCAAACATCCAAGCAAGTTTACATAAAAGCGGCATAATATATATTCGTTGAACTCGGTGAAAAACACGGTTCTTGAATGACAATGTATTTTTACAACTTTTTTTTGTACCTAATTAGTGTTGTAGCGGGAACATCGTAGTTTTTGAGATACAGCCTGGTGACTGACGGACGGTGGATTCTAAAGGTTTCACGGTTCGTAGCCTCACTTAGCATAATGAAAAACAGACGATAGAGGTATAATAGTGACAGTTTCCTAGTCTATCGCCTAAAGCATACAAACCTATGTCCTTAATCGTAACCATGTTAATTTAATTTTACTGCTCAAGTATCACGATTACGATGCAAGGAGACAGCAACAAATCTTAAGATAATAGCGCAAAGCTCTCTGAATGTAAATACAAATCTCATCTAGGCCTACTCTTGTATGTAAATCTGGCCCACTTACATATGATGAGAAGTACAAGTAGTGCAAAATAAATCCGGCACAGCATGCTTTCTCTATCTTCCACACCAAGTTGGAAAGAGAACGAAATGCTAAATAAATACAGGACTAATGTGGGTTTTAAGTACTCCTTACTTGGGGAAAGTCCGGCCTGGGATCTTTGGATCTTTAGATGAACTTTAAGAAAGAGATACGTTCGCGTAGAACAATGATTCTTGGAATTAATTGTACGATACGCCATCAGCCCTTGGAGGGTATTAGAATTTACGTGTGTATCTGTTTTAAGGTCCGTTTATATCTACATAAGTACATCCAGGAGCTAGTTGAGTCTCGTGAGGTCGTGAGATAGTCAGTACCCATAACTATCTAGTAGAAACCTCAGAAAATGAGAAGTAGGTAGTTATAACGACGGTGAAGTACCAAGAACTCCTAACTACGAAAACCTAACTTTACAGGAGATGAAAAAAACGTCTCATTATACTTCACTTGTTCTTCCGAGAGATTATATTTACTTGTAGTAGATGTTCAGGTACGGCCGTTGTCACAATATTTAGAGT
>BHDV01042719.1:42068-70887 GCA_005406045.1 Adoxophyes honmai | reverse complement strand
AAAAAAAAAAAAAAAAATACAGGCGAATTGAATACCTCCTTTTTTGAAGTCGGTTAAAAACAACCATTAATACGTTAAACAGCTTACGTAACAGCACAAAAGTTACAAAAGAGCCTAAACTTTAATCTAAGTCGTAAACTTTGAGCTAAAAGCTTTCAATCAAAAAGCTTGTCAAGTTTTAAATGTTAAAGGAAAGATCTCGTAACTATTAATTGGTTAAATAATGAACGGATATGTTTGTCAGTGAGTCTGCTAAAGCCGATAACCGTTGAACTGTTAAGGGAACAAGTTTTCCTTCTTGTTGGCAATAATGTTGCCAGTTCCTGCCTAACTTGTTTTAGTTGGCGGATCAAAAAACTTAAGCTAAGGCAGTGTGATATGCTGATACGCCGTAAAGATTAGATAGGTACGTTTTGGAATAAGGAGCGATGATAAATTAAACTAGATGCCTAGTAGGAAGAGCAAAAAAGCGCAATTGAAAAAAATGTGTTGGCAACACTGTGTCACGGGGATGTTGTGTACTTATCGGAACTGCCTGTATGACAAAGTTAACACCGTAATGATAAAATTGTACAAAGATAACTTAAAAAAAAAACTCAATATGACTTGGGAACCTCATTCATTTCCAAGACTGTAATGATTTACGAACGCAAACTGATTAGAGCTTGTCACACTTGTTGAGGCTGTATTAAAGTATTCGTCCTTTTGTATTTCCATACAAAACAAATCATAATGTCATCAATAAAAACAGTTAACTATAGTTACAAGAGTAGGTATACAAAGCGTTTAAACTTTGTCTCATCTAAATCTGTTATCAAACAGCGAGAGTATCTCGAAACTTCATCAGTTTGTTTACTTACATAAACTGTACCTAAACCGCATGCAGTAAAAGCAAAGTACTCGTGTACCGCAACACGAAATCTCTTCCTCACAATTTATTGGTCACAAGACCAGCACAGACGTCCTGAGTGGAACTAATCGATTACCGATCGATCCCGTCACGATGGCTCAGTCGTGCCGGCATGTTGAAAGCTCGATACATGGCCGGGGCAGGGAAAGTTGTGGGAATCGATTCTAGAAAGGATTAAGCTGATTCTATCGATATTTTTGTAGCGATGTTTGTTGGATATCATGGTGGGTTGCTACCCTGCCGTAGCGAAAAGCCATGACTAACTATTCATGCTGGAATTATAAGTAAAATTATCAGTAAAAATGTACCTAACGTAAGTATTTTTACAGCATCAGCTTTCGTTAAAAAGAACATTTGAACGTTTCAAATCATTCCGGTACAAAAAAAAATCGAGCCCAAGTCTTTGAAAAAATTGGTCAGGATTTCAACTTTATGCTGTGTCTTGAGATCGAATTTTTACGCTATCATTATTGTATGATAATGATACTGGAGTATTCCAGTCAAGGTTTCTTGACATAAACTTGAAAATAGACTACTACAGTGACAAAAAATGTACTATTGTATTCTTCCAAAAACCCAGACCGTGTCAAATTTGCAACCGCCTAATTATTACCTATGTCGACGACATTACGCCAAATCACATCACAGACAAACAATGACTTCATAATCGCCTTAATCTGATCACCCAGTTTCATCATTTCACGCGTAATTTGGTCGTCACTCATTGTTCGCAGTTACACGCGACATTATTTCGCCGTCCACCCACAAGTAAACAAATAATGAGCTCGCTTTCATGCTGTACAAGTCGGCAACAAATTGCTTACCTTTCAAATGCTACCCGATTTATCTCGATCCGCTGGGAAGACAGATTCTGCGGAACTAAACTTTCGTTGCGCTTTTCATGTTGCGTTTATGCAAGCCCTTATTATTAGTGTCAAATCTCTGTAAGTAATGTAATGTTATTCCTGAGTTGATTTATGGAGTCTTAGGTATGAATTCAGTGGAGCTGTCGTGAATGAATCACACTAATCTAGTGTTCCTATCTCGGCTCTCTCTCTACCTTTTTTGGCATAGACGCATTAGCATCGTTTGATTTCATTATCATATTGCCGAAACTTTGTTTTGCATAACCACGTTTTAAGTAACTTAGTCAAATAATCTCGATATGGAAATTTTATCAGAATAAACAGATTTTTCGTGCTTACATTAATTGTTGAATTCATCTTTAGGGGTTCGTATGGAAAGGGTAACGAAGGGGCCCTTATACTTACACTAACTTAATAAGTAACACTGTCTCATCTTCGTAGACATAGTCCTACCACTCGCAAAATCATGTCCATTCTAAATTTATTACTAAACTTTCTTCGTTACTATTAATCCTGCACCTGCTGCAAGTCACCTGCTTATCTCGGTTCAGCAAGTTTCCGCTTGTAATACTACGATCTAATTAAATACTAAGTTGTAAACCGCTATCTGCATGTTCATCGCTTACCATAAACGCTCGGTACGGTATTGCTCGAGTCACGTAATGTTTATGAACCAATAATTTCGTAAAGCGTTTTACTTGTGAATTTACTTGCCATCCTTTTGCTTATCATCTCATCATTCAAACACACCTTTCACTAGTAGTTAAATAAGTCTAATATATATAATAGTATTACACTCTGATGAGTGAAATAAAGACTAAATTGCGTTTTTCTGTAAAGACAAAATTTTTATTAACAAACAACTATGTACACAGTTATTTACCTATATCTTTCGTAATAAAATGAATCACTAACCTGTAAAGACAAAAAAACAACATTTAAAGCCTTTACTTCAGGTCTTCGTTAATTATTTTGAAGGAAAATAACTGACTGCGATCTACCATTTGACATAAGCCACATACCCTCATATTTCGTCTCTTTTCTACATTGTACCCTCAAATGAAGTTTAGTACAACCGTGGAAGTGTAACTGTCAAATGTGACGTCTATGAAACTCTGTGGATTAGGTGGCAAAATCAAAATGGTTAAGAAAGGCGACAACACTAGTGTAGAGCTTTTCCTTACATATATATAAAGAGGACGAAATACACTAGGCATGACATATCTAAGAGGGTTTTTTTTGTTGTTGTTGTACCATAAAGGGTTGACTTTGATATTAGACTTAAGAGGAAATATGCCGGTCGAGGGAATTGAAAAATAGGTATTTGCTAAATCTATTGCTGTCGCGCCGTGACCTGCCCAGACGACGTCGAGTGCGATAAGAACAACTACAGCTCGGACCGAAAATACCTATTAAAATTATTCAAAAACAACGTTTCGTAGTCCCCTGATTTCTTCTCCAAAACTTAACCAATTAAATATGTTTTTTCATTAAATGTTTAAAAAATGTCATAACTGTGTTTCTATGTTCTTATATTTTGATATAATTGTGTTAAAATTGGTTTTTAGAGGTTTGAACACGACAGAAAAAACTTACCAATTTTTCATGTTTTTCAAGGTTAATATCTCCTTTAATAATTCAATAAAGAAAAAAAGGAAAACATAGGAACATGCTAATATATCATTAGATTGTTGATGTAAAAAATCATTGTTCTACGGGTAATATCCAGCGAGGAATCAGGGGACTACGTTTCCATACAAAATATGACCGCTCCATTTCCTCTTAAATTCATAGACGCAGACGCCATCTGCCAATGCTGCTTACGGTTATTAAAACAATACCTTTAAGACAAGAGAATAACAATTACTTCTGCCTTTCTGTGTTTTCACATTAAATTGTTGTACCTAGTGCATTGAAACTGGACGTCGATGTGAAATTGATATTTATTTTAACGTAAATAACTAGACAGCATATTATAAGACCATATTAGGCGTATTTTTTCTATAATACCTAGGTTCCTAAATAGGCTAGTAAGTAAATGCATTTTAAATGAGTCATCCTCTGTGTTTATACATCCTGTTTCTGTAAAGCGAAATTAACCGTTCTGCGCCGCGCTGTACGATTTATTTTATCATATTCTGCAATTATTTTTACATCAGTATAAACGAAAGTAATGAAAACAAACAGATAGTTAAAGCAATTACTGCTGAGACGCTGCTGCAAATAAAACGTTAGGTTTTGAAAGTGAATTTTAAAGAACATAATAATTATGTCCACGTTATTAGAAGTTTATAATCATCGTAAATTGCCTAAGTACAGATAGAGCTTTAACTATGAGCTATTGTTTCTTTAAGTTGTATAGTTTTATTTGTAGTTATAAAGAAATAAAAAGCCTCAGTCAGAGACTATCTATTAAGGATAAACTGAGAACGTCTATACAACTATGCGTTTTTCTGAAATGTGAGCTAGATGACGCTCTATAAGAGGTGTCTAAGTTTCATAGTAAACGTATGAAATTTGGATCCCGTAGGTATATACAGGGTAGCCGGATATTGACCATAAATATTTTAAACAGTGGTCGTACATACGCGTCTGAAACGTAAAATACTTACTCGTGAGTAAAGAATGACTTTTTCCATTTTTTTTTCCTGTTTGTTCGAATAAACCCTTTAACTTCTCATATTTATGTAGAGGATTCTGGATGATCCAATATGTGAAGTCCATATCATGGATATAACACCGCATAGCTACAGAAATAAATAATTGTTAGTGTTTCATAGTAATATAGCTTAAAACTCTTTCTAAGTCAACAAGCAGTGGTGTTAAATTCTCTAACGTAACAAATTATAAACTCGTCGAGGAGCGTGATGTTGTGATGTCAAAATTAGCTTTCATATTGTAAGGAAAAATACTGCTCGACGTCCACAATGTTATAATTCAATCTTAATTTAACACGAATTGGGTCAAGCATTTCGTGATCTATGGCATTAATTGTGGTTGAGGTCGTTTCTTCGTTGAACTTTAATAAGCACAAACAATTGAAGTGATAAATTGCTAATAAACAAAAGATCAAGATCATCAGTTCATTATTCCTAATTAAACCGCAAGCATACATCTCCTGCGTCTCTCACGCACAATAAGTCAAGAATAGATTAGATCTCTCAAATCAATCTCTGACTTGTAACAGTTGTAACGTTGATGAAGAATCATCATATTTTTCGGGAGCGGTGAGTTGTCAGTCATTGCATGATCCGAATTAATAAATCGCTGAGACAAATTGAATACATCAATGTCTTGTACGAAAGGTCAACATTATTTAGACCAGATCATAGACTTACCTATATCAACATCATACCGGTCCTACTCTACATTCAAATGCAATAACCAAATGGCTTAGTAAATAGCCCATAGTCCCTAAAGTGCTCAAAAAGGCAGCTATTATTAACAGATACTTTGTAACTTATAAAACACAATCGCACTGCTGTAAAAGCGTAAGACAACATAAATTTCATGAATTCCGACGGAATACATGTCACAAATCTGTTTACACATTGCTTTACGCATGTAAACGAAACGTACCCAAACGTGTCCCTAGTGTTAAGTAAGTTGACATCGCTGTAAGATTCTGTAGTTACTTAGTTATTTGCTTCTTGATATGGCCAATGGGAGCGGGTTACTTGCGTAAACGATTGCGTCTCGTACGGACTTATCGGGAAGTGCATGCGGCGAGTTTTTCTCGGTGCGTTTTCTCTCAGGCGAGTCACTTAGATCATGTGTGGTAATATCTCAGGCATTTCTGCATGAATTATTTTATTCGTAATAAGTACAAAATATAAGTAGGTTGGTGCGACAGCTTTTCATTGGTTTCTGTTACTACTTGTGTGTTTAAGGCGAGGTTCTACTAGATTTGTACCCCGCGTCCCTCTCGCGCAAAAGAAGGCGAAGGCGGGGTAGCGGGCGACGCGGCAGGTTGTCAATACGTTGGGCACGCGGTCAAGTTTTAGAATAAATATGAATTTAAAAAATAAACAACATCGATTGAAAACTATAATTTAGCAGATTCTCTGTAGTACTTAAAGATAAATATTTCCATATAAAAATTATGTAGAAATTAAAAAGAATAAAACCAAATAATGGGTTTTAGTTTTTATTTTTGCCTGTTTTCGAGAATTTATATGATCGAGGAAAGTACATCCTATCGTGTAACCAATTAGCACGTTCCTTAGGCAATATCTTTACGTATAACTTATATTTTTTTCAAGACTGTCATTTAGCAGAAAGTATGTAAAACATTAGATCTTGCAACCTTCAATTCCGTCTCCCTTGGAATACCTCGCCTTAATGATACCTGTCACTATTAGATCTCTTTTATGTAACGTGTAATAGTCATTCGTGTGCTCTACCTAAATTGTAATGTAAAAAATAAAAACCCAATTTATTTTAAACAATGTTAAAAAAATACAGTCAGACGTCTGCCCCCCTATCTTATTTTTTTAAATGTCGCTCCAAGTTCTAACAGGATCAGGTCAAGTACCTTACACTACATGAAACCATCAAGTCTCATATTTATCTCTGTCATTTCATACGAAGTAGGCACTAATCTGTAAGTAGGTACATAAATATGTAAGAAATCTGGTGTTTTCTCGCCACTCCCCAAGAAACTAAATTCCAAGAGTTGCTTTCAGTCAGGGATAAAATAACTTGCGCAAGATTTCAAAATAGTATAAAATTACCCTCTGACATAACCTGGCCCGTACAAAACAATGTTATTTGATATTTTTATTAAGTGCCAAATGAGTGCGCTTCCGTTATGTCACTGAACGGGGCCTACATTTCTGTTCTGCATAATCATCGTGTCAATACCAATATCATCAAAAGCTTTAATTGTAAAAAAAATGCCAAGTTTGATATGTTCCGTTAACTACGCCGACTCACTCTTACCGATGCTCTGAATAACCTCACATCCACAAATTGGGTTTAGCCTGACATTTTACCTTTAGTTTTGAATTAACGGCGTACTAAGCAGAAACAAAAAATAAATAAGTACCAGATAAATTTTGGTCCTAAATTTTCTATAGCAATAAGTACTCTTTAGAGATTACCTTAAGATTTTGTTAATTGTTAGTAAAAGTAACTTTTCGAAACAAAGTAAATACTAATGGATAAAAATAAATGACAAAGGAGCCCGAGCTTACGGTACTTTTTACACGTATTATTAAGTCATGCGATTTTTTGTCTATTTTTGTTTTGGACAAAATAATAATTATTTACTGAGTCGCTTTGAGAAAAGGATGCCACGGCTGTGCTCGACTTGGCAGTTACACTGCCGAGTCCCCACATACTTACCAAGTTCAAATAAGATCAAGACCCGCTACGTAATTCGCATAGGTCGAGGCGCACACGATGGTGCGAAATTGAAACTATTACCGCACAGTGCCACACACAATGCGTAATCTAATCGATTATAGATAATAATCGATACCGAGCAATCGATGTCTCAATCGATATAATTTGAATAGAGAACGAAATGTGCGGTAATGGGTCTTGAAAGGCGGCTAATACCGATGACAGTTATTATGACAGTTAGGTAGCTACTTACCGCGTCAGAGTGGCTGGAGTGATCTTAATAATTAAACTTTTTCAATGAGGTTTCATTAGTTTTTTCGCTTTCGCAAGAGCGCATTATTTTACCGTCTCCTCACCCCGTGAGAACCTATCATTTTCTTACGTAAAGAAATGCATATAGTGTTAAGTATTTAGTTATAACGGCAGGGATAGCTGAGTGCCTATTTAAAGATAAGTAGATTTAGACGCACCTGTATAACAAAGAATGGAAAAACATGGCTCCGAATCGTAAATATCGTACTGTATAAATGATTGGCGTGCTGTGTCTAACAAAAATTGGTAACTTTGAGATTTCTAATTCCACGCAAGTTTTGCAGATTTTATGTACAGTCAAGGAAATTGATACCTGTGCCACTTTGAACCTTTTTATAGTGAGTTTCATATTGCTTTGATTAGTAGAAAGTATGGTATGTCACAGTGACATTTCTTGTGAAAAGGTACAAAGTGGCACATTTATCAATTTCCTTGTCTGTACCTACCTACTTACCTACTAGTAGGGAATGCAATCTCGACTCGAGATTGGAAATTCGAGATCTCGCGGGATTAGAAATGCCAATCTCGCGAGATCTCGGAATTTTCGAGATCTCGTCTAGTATGAAAAAAAACTAAATTCGGATGACTCAAAAGCTAATAACTGCTTGTTTGTGATAGTGAGGTTAACTAAAATAACATATTACTCGAAAGAAAATAAAGACCTCTATTCTTTAATCTTACCAACTAAATAATTATCAAGTTTTAAGGAAATTAACATAGGTAAATTAGGTAATGAAAACATACATACATACATACATATTCTCACGCCTGTATTCCCAAGAGGGGTAGGCAGACCACATGAATTCAAAAATCCAGTGCCACGTTTAGCAATTTCTGGGTAATCAGATGTTTAAACGTGATATTGCAGTAACTGGTTGCTAGCCCGCCGCCCACAATACACTAACCCTTTCCCAGAGTCGACTCTTACGACACCCTTGGGAAGAAAGGGGGTGGTGCTATTCTAAACCGGCACCACACGGGAAACAATAAGCATATTTTAAGAGAATTAGGAAGCAGTTACCTACACTATGAGTGATTTTGAAAATAACTCCTTAAAAAACAAAGGGTAAATTAATAGTTTCATCTGCTAAGCAGCATCTAATGTCCGTTGCAATGTACCCCGCTGCTGAGAATGCCCTCTCTGACTCAACACTGGTTGGCAGTTGCCAACGCAGTTGCGTGGCGAAGCAATTATATGCAAACTGCAAAAATTGCCCCCTTGTTCCTCAACACTCAAATAAATCCATTTCTTTTTTAAAGGTAGACTCTAATTTGTCTAAGCTCGTGGACGTGGATATAGACGCTCGCAGAGATTCTTCTAATTCCTCTTGAAGCGATTTATTTTGCACGCCGAGTCGAGTGGACGTGTGTAGCGTCGCTGACCATTGCCGCCCAATCCCGTCAATCTCGAACGGGATCTCGTCATATGATGCGTCGGGATTGATCCCGAAAAATTACACGAGATCTCGCGAGATCGAGATCTCGCGGGATCGGGATTGCATTCCCTACCTACTAGTAGTTGACATTATATTCCTTTATTTTATATGATTAGAATCAAATATTTTCAACTATAAGGCTATGACTGATTCCTTTTTAGACCAGGTGAAAAGAGTTAAATAAGTATATTTTTAGATTTTATTTTTATTTTAACCCGGTTATTTTAGTATTACGCTCATGTTAAAATTAATACAATTGAACTCTGTCCTGTCGCAGAGTAAACGTAGTGAGTAAACGGAATCAATATTTCCCTTGTAGAGCATTATAAAGTCGCTACATAATCATTAAATACTTAGTTCTACGATCAATCAGTAATCAATTGGATCGATAGTACTTTGGCAAGTTACCTAAGATTCTAAAGTGGAAAGGCGTCATATTATCGGCCAATCAGGCTGTCAGAAAAGTTACGTATTGAAAGACGGACGGCAGAGTAACAACTGTTTATTCGGGTAGATGTACAAAAACATAATAATATCAACTTATGAAGTACCCAACAAGAAAGATGAATCCAGACCGACTTGAAACTCTACACTCAAGAACATTAATCAATCCCACATGAGCATGATGCAAAATGACGTAACGATGAAGTAATTATTTACAATAAACGTATGTTAATTTGAAGACAAACTGTTAAGAAATACGAGCAGCCAGGAAGATTGATAATTACTAGGAGAAAGGCAGCTATAGGTTACGCTAAAGAGGCGAAGTTTAATGCGAATATGTAATACTGGCAGTAAAGAATTCGCTAGTAATGATAATGACAACATTAACAACACCATTAAGCAAGAAGCCAAATAAATGAAAGATCATTAAAATAATCTGGAGTAGGTAGGCTTATTAACTGTAATGTTATGTAAAGGATTGTGAGCCTTTTCACAATGAATAATGTCACGCCCATTTGGTTGAATGTTGCCTTAAGGGGGATCGAAGATTTTATTAAGACAGAAATTTTAAAGAAAAACATGTAAAGTCTAATGGGTATCTTAAATATTAGGGGAGAACTGCACCGTCATCAAAGCCTAATAAATTAATAAGTTTGGCTAGTAGCTTAAATCGGTGCCGTGTACCAGGAACACATGCTGGTGGTGCGGCTAATCGAAATGATAATGCGAGATCTGACAATAATATCGTATGAAATGGTATTTCCGCCCAAGGAAAATTCAGAAATGTTTGAGCACAATTTCTGTCGGAACTCATTACGAGTATCTTTCTACGTAAGTTCGTATTACGAAGCACATTCAGTGATATAAAAATGCGTTTAAAATACCAACTAAACTGTTGTTAAAAAACAATTTGAAATTAACGTTATAACAGTTACAGTTACGTGTCCAAAGTACTTAGTTTGGTTAAAATGTCTTTCTTATCTACTTACGTAAGTATTATTATGGCTTGCAGTAAGATAGGACTTTATCCATTGAACTTTAAAGCCATAAAAGTCCTACATAGACTTAATTATGTTTTAATATCCATCGTGCGCTGTCAGGTTTAAAGTTACACCTTTCCAATCCTTCAGTGAATGTTTTAAGAGGCGACTAAAGAAATTGCCAAAGTTACCATCGTGTCCCTATTAGGGTGAAGTTACATTTATCAGCATCGAATCGCATTTAGCTGGATGATTTTAAACTCACTATACGCATCGCATGCGTTCAGCTGCTATAACATATTTTTATCTGCTTAAGTATCCTATCGCGTAATTTTATATGCTGCCGCATGCTATCGTATGCTGCCGCATGCTATCTGCAATCACGACGCCGCAAATGAAATGTTAATTTAAATTTTTCTTCGTCTATATTGATGAAATATAGGTAATTATTGAAATTAATATTGGAAGTATACAAATTTGTGCACTTTGATAGATGAACACGTTGTGATAATGACATTAGTGACGCGTTCGGCCGCCCATTCGCACTCTTCCTCCTTTTCTCTGCGTAAGCAGCCTTTCTCATTCGTAAGCATCCCGCCTCTCACTCTTAAGCAGCCGTTATCAATCGCAAGCGTCCTGTCGCATGCGTAAGCAGCTATTCTCATCCGAAAGCATCTAATCTCACGCTTTAAGCAGCCGTTCTCATGCTTCAACTTGATTAAGCATTCTTCAGCATGAGAAGTGGATAGTTACACTTATAAGCATTTAATGCTGAAGCTGAATCGATGCTGAAGGGTGAATTGATGCTGACGGATATCCATACAATAGCGCGTTTTTGTATGGCAAAATGCGATTCGATGCTGATAGATGTAACTTCACCCTTATACCAACAACTTTAATCTAACTTTTTGGCTAAAATTGAGCTATTTTCCGGTGCGAAACTTGAAATATTTAATCATGATTGTGTCTTGCGTTTCACGTACTCGAACCACGTGTATGTAAGTCTGTGTATGTAAGTAAGTTTAAAATTGAACTCTGAACGGAATATCAAAAGCGCTCAAAAATTTCAGAAAAGGAAGATGATTCAATATAGGTAATCAAAAGCAATGCGCTGGTACTCACATCGACAGTTACTTCCACAATTTCATCATTTGCCTCACTCCCCTTCATGTTACAAGCTCACGACCTCTTGCTCAACTGTCATTTAGCAGCGTTACCTACACACTACCGTTTTCATAAGAGGAAGTCGATCATCCGGTGTCCTAGTCTAGATAAAATTATGAATTATGGAGGTGCTACACTATCACAGGTGCTAGGGTAGGAGATATCGTTCAGTGAAACACGGCACGTTACTAAACTTGATATCTGTGAAAATGCATGTACATTTAGCAACGAAACTCGTCACAATAATGATACAAAAGATTCCAGACTCACGAGTTACAAGTTACTGAATGTAGATACAAACACGTTTCCATTTACAATATAAATTTCCAAAAATAGCGAATGTATGTTACTTCATCTCACAATATTTGCAGGTACCGCAAGGTTTGATTAGTTGATTTGATAGAGAATTATAATAGTCCTACAGGATTTCAGGATTAACAATAAGTTAAAACTATTGACGCATCCATGCATTGATATCTAGCTTTTTGCCATTTTTAATTATGTTTTTGTTTTGTTAACAGGTACTTGGCGAATTTTCTTTACGTGTATAAATGTGGTGGCTGCTAATGTACGTAATGTTTTTCTTATAATTAAGTATTTTTTTTAGAAAAAAATACTTTGTGCCAAGTTTCTTACGGCGCATTCTTCTCGGCAGTCATGGTCTTTACGAAGTGCTGGTAGACTCAATACCAAGACGTGCAAAAGAGCTTCTTATGGCCTACTTGCTTACGTCTGACCTTAATTGCTTTACTTTAACGACATTAAATAGGTTGTGGGCTCTTTAAATTACGTTCAACGGTAAAATAAACTTCACACGTATTTTTGATGAAATCTGGGACGCATTTTTTGCCATCTCAAGTTGGCGGGTATCATCAAAAACTCCTTTCACAAATCAAAATATTAAATTCAAACTATGGACGCTTGTCATTGATAAATATAATGAGCTACCGGATACGAAAATTTGTTCGAAACTGATTGACTAGTAAGTATCTGATGAATCAATCAACTTCCTGCGGCAAACTTTCGACGGTCACCAAATAAATCATACATAGGTATTATCTGACGTATCGACTTGGACGTGTTCATTTTTATTACGTTTGTCAACTAATAAATTAAGTGCTAAGTTACTTTAATAATCAGATGAGACTTTCTTCGCAAATATGACAGGGACAGTTTAGAAAATCATTATGTAGATCCAATCTTGTTTTGACTGGAAGGAGATACCCGCAGGGTGTGTTGTCACGTGTGGGTTTAGATATCGTTTGTGTTCTTGTATGCTTTATGATCTTGTATCGTACGCGCATAAAGTATGTCAGATGCTCCGGAGTCAGTGTGAGATAGATGCAACTATAAATATATGCTCACGCTTATCTAAATCAATATTTGAATGCCGATGTAGTGGGCCATTTTTCTAAGTATTTTGAACTTTGAGCTGTGACATTTTGGTATACGTGAAGCCTTGTAGTTTTATGTATATTTTTAATACATACTTAATATATAACGGCTTACATATACCCTGTGAATTATCGCCAGCCGGGGTCTGTTACGCCCTGAAAGTAAGGAAACAAATTCTGTTTCCGTTTATATCTTTTTGGCCTCATTTGTAAAGATGGTAAAGGTAAGATTAGTGGTCAGATTAGAGGCACCACAGGTACCAGGAAGCGATCGGCTAATCCATAACCCAAAGTAATTAAATACGTTGTTCGATCCAAAGATAATAGGTACGGTTACGTAAATTATCATTACCACATTTTGGGGCTGATACTTATAAATGATTAATGAGACCATTGTGTCAGGTGGCGATTACTTTCGTTTAATCGATTGAGACCGATTTCAAACGATGTTTGCTTAAGCTTCGAAGGACGTTGGCTAATGAAATGGAGGCGGATTTCAACTGCCATAAGCTTTAATGTGGATACTGTAATGATATCTTGAAAGTTTCCGCTGGATGTGGAAATGATTGGCGGTTTTGAGTGTTAATTTGCGTACTAACGTAGATAACTTACTTAAACATCACACCTGCATTCCTACACGAGATAGGCACCTTTTAACCATTCTTAGCATTAGTAATTTTAGGTTTAAACATATCTATGTCATCTATTGTGAATTATGAAATAGATATTAACGTACACATAGATGTGTGTACGTTAATATCTATTTCATCTGAAAACGATCTAGTAATAGTAACAACCTGTCTCTGATCTGTAGCGTAAAGCATCATCATCATCATCATCAGCCTATATACATCCCACTGCAGGGCACAGGCCTCCTCTCGGTATGAGAGGGCTTGGGCGATAGTTCCCACGCGGGCCCAGTGCGGATTGGGAACTTCACACACAACGTTGAATTACTTCGTCGCTGTGTGTAGGTTTCCTCACGATGTTTTCCTTCACCGAATAGCTCGTGATAAATATCAAATTTGATATCGCACATAAATTCCGAAAAATTCAGAGGTGCGAGCCCGGGGTTTGAACCCACGACTCTCTGCTTGAGAGGCCACAGTTCGAACCGCTGGGCTATCAAGGCGTAAAGCATGCTAAAACCTATTTCCTTATTCATCTCTTACGACATCCACGGAAGGACGACAAGGCACTAGGGTGACCGCACCGGTAATGGACAGTATGGAGTAATGGACAATGACTCTTATTTACTACCCACTAAGGAAAAGTCATTTGTTTCACAACAATCAATTCACAACTCTATGGTCTTTAAATTATGAATGAAGTGTCCATCACTGGTGCTTGTCAACTTAAACCGTCCATAACTGGTGCCGTCACACTAAGCAATTACTTTTAAATCTTTAGCAGTTTGTTACATCCACTAAGCATCCACTTGACAGTCCAGCTGTTTTGCTTTTGGATACAATTGGGTCATTGTCAAGCCTGGCAATTTTTTTCGCTAAAAAATGAAACACGTGATTTATAAAAATCAAAGGTATATTACGACTCTTACTCTAACTTGCAACAGAACTGAGTATCATTCAGAGATCAATTATTCGAAAAAAACGATTTAAAACGAAATAACGATATTTTGGTTCCACCAAAAAGACTAATATGTCCACCAAGTGGACTAATTATGTTAATTAATAATAAATAAACAAATCAAAAACTGTAAACATGTTAAACAAAAATAACGTTCATGATATATTCTCATAATCATGAACAATCAGACACGTAAATACATTCAAAAAGTATATAAAAAATATTTTGTGTCTGTCTACCGAAATGACAATTCTTTTCGGTGGACCAAATATGCCTTCGTCCTCCGAAGACTAGGAAGCCTTCAAGTCTTCAAGAAGTATGTATGAAAGTGGGGGTTTGGTGGCTCTTCCTTGTTTTAACGTTGACGTATCCAAACTTTCAGAATATACGTCCAAAAATTGTATACTTTTATGAACATTTTTTTCAATCAACAAACAGACTGCACTCACTAATTTTTAATGGTTGCTGCATTCTGAAGTCATCAACTTCATTCTAAGTAAGTAAGTTTCTTTGCTTTCAACATTCTTCTGTTTTTCACTGCAATACGTTCACCCATTTCATGGTACTAAAATAACTAGAATCGAAGGCAGTATTTTGCGTGCGATGTACTTTTAAGTTTCTTTTTGTATATTGTTTTTTTTTCTGCATCGTCGTGCATCATTCCATTTTTCCTCCAAAGCTTATTTTGTATGTTTTTGTTAAATCTTCTACAGTTTTTTTTTACCTTTACAGAATTTACATTTAAACATGTATTCAGTCACTAGTCATTTACGGATAAAACAAAAAAGGAATCAGAAGCTAGTTTTTAAAGTTATAATAAAAAATTAAACCAAATTACAAGAAATCAATCAAAATACAATCATTTATCGTTTGGGTTTACAAAAAGTCCACCAAAAAGACGTCCACCGAATGGACTTTCTCCGCAATATCATTCACAACACCAGCCATTTAAAGGATTATTCAAGAGGCAAGGCATATTTACAATGTTTGAATGCTTAACTAATTATTAAAAACGTTTGGTGGATTTATAGCGATGTACTTACAAAATACAGCAGTAACCGGAAAGACAATTCAACATTGACACCACCAAATATTCTTGTTAACACAACAATATCGTCTGCTGCGCACAAGTCACGGCAAAATGGCTGCTAACAGGGATAGTACGATAGTGAATGAGTTAAATTATATGTCCCGGTCTATTCATTTGACTTTTCCCTAATTTTTCTAGAATTTAAAGTAATGTCCACCAAAAAGACAAAAAATGTTGTGACAAGATTCAATGATGCAAAAAATGTGTTTTATTTCCATCTAATTTTTTAAATCCTAATAATGTTAAATGGAAATCATACATTGATTAGGAAAAAATGGCATTTTTGTACAATAATAAAAGAGATGTATTTTTTTAAAGCCACATTCTATTAACAGGTGGAATCCGGACAGTCCACCGAAGTGGACTTTCAGTTACATTTGTGGTGATAAACAAAACAAATAATTACATTTATAGAAAATATGATATAGTATAGTCTAGTACGTTTGCTGTACTTTATAGTTATGATGTAAATTGAATGCAATTATTAAAAATGTCTTATATAATTACAAATGGACATGTTTTTTTAGGGTTATGACAATGACCCAATTGTTTCATGAGACAATCAGATGACTAAGAGTTACTTCTATTAAATGTTTAAAAGTACTTGATTAGATATTTTATATCAACAAAGTACCTAACTTCTCGCAAATAATGTCCGGTACCAACCCTGGAATTCAATTAGTTGCCCAATGCTCGTGTTTCAAATGGACTACATACGACAATAGTCTGAAACTTAATTTATAGGACTGCATAACAAACCATTGAGTTACCAAGTTGACCACGTAGGCTCAATCTTGGTGAGTACTACCAGTTACCCTACGCTGCATAATCAGTAGATAAAACCATTGTTACACAATGTCCTCCCACTTATATTATCACCACTCTCACTCTCCCCTGAGCCAAACGGTCATAATAAATAATTATCACGATCTTTGAGCTTTCGACTGTGGCATACGGACTGGTATAATGAGACGATGGCATAATTACGGTAATGTGTAGCTTAGGGCTAGAGCCGACGCATTATATAAACGACTGCAATCACCCCTACCATGAGTTTGCAGTGATCTTACTAGCTAGCAAAGGCGTAAACGATTTGTATGGAGATTGGTGATTTACTTCCCCAAATGATGGGTAGCAGAACTTTTGAAATTCTCGATGAAAATTGGGACGGAGACGGAGATCGGTCAATGTAAACTAATGGTACCTAAGGGTTACTGAAGCTTTTAGAGAGGATATCAGTCTCGTATCATGTTTTTTATGTTATTAGTTGGCAGATATCCCGTGTGGTGCCGGGTTAAATTAGCACCTCCCCCTTTCTTCCCGTGGGTGCCGTAAGAGTAGGCTCTGGGAAAGGGTTAGTGTATTGTGGGCGATGGGCTAGTAGCCTGTCACTGCAGTATCACGTTTGATCATCTGGTTGCTCTGAAATCGCTAAACGTGGCACTGGATTTTTTAATTCATGTGCTCTGCCTACCCCTCTCGGGAATACAGGCGTGAGGATATGTATGTATGTAGATAACAGATATAATAATGACAGGCTGCTAACCTGTCGCCTGAAAAAAAAATCTTTATTGTCTTAGGCGCATCTTACGACTATGAAAATGAATTCTAAACTTGATACCACACGCAGTCTTTGAACATTATCGCTATTAATTTTATTGAAGGAGTTAGATTTATTCGCCTAAGTTTTGATGAAAACTCAGCCAAACTGATGATCATCATTTTCGCAAGTCAATTTGGCAGTCAGAATAAAACTTTCGCAATCAGTTAAGTGTAAATCATCCCTAAAACATAGCAAACTTTGTTTATAGTTAGCACATTACGTTAACGTACCCATTTTAGATGCTGTAGTTGAGGTATTACCAACGTAATGGGTACAGTGATGTCCATTTTATTACCAGTTCCTTGTAAAGGTTTCTTATTCCGTGGGGTATTTTATAGCACCATTAAACTTAATAGATACAAATACAATACTCCGCGAAATTGAGACTAAGTCGTTCTATGGATCAGCGCCTTCATTGTCTTGTTAGTGGAATTATCTAACAACCGGATCATCAATCAGAGAAAGAAAATTATGCATAACTTTATTAATCATTATCGTTATGTTTCTGTTCAACCGCAAAATGATAAATTTGATTTCTTTCATATTTAATTTGATCGACGATAATTGAATTCTCATGGTTAATTAGGCGGTCGCCGCGAAACAGTGCATTGCCACTTTGAAGGAAGGGTTAATTATTTGGCTACGTATGAAACTGAAACTATGTCGTGCTTAAAGCGACGCTAATGATTTATCCTCGTGGTGTCCGATTTAGAATAACTCTCCATGTCGCCCGTAGATGTCGTAAGAGGCGTGTAAGGAAATAGGTTAAGGTAAGTGTATTCTAGGCGACAGACTAGCAACCTGTCACTATTTTACCTGCTAACTCAAAACCTAAAAAAATATGCTAGGAGTAGGGCTGCCACCTTTCAAAAACAGTAGACCCGGAGATTTTAGAAATGTCGTTTTTTTTTATTAAAATAAAACATTTTTTTAAAGATTTAAGTATTTAATGAAATAAGTACAAAGTAATGGTAAATTAATATAGGTATGTAACGTTTTTTTTTAATATAAATTACCTAGCTAGTGCTATCAGTCTCAGTCACGCACGCACGCACTCCGCGCCGTGCGCCCGGTGCGTAATGACGTGTTGTCGCTTCCCGTTCCATCGGACCCGGAGATATCGATGTTAAACCCGTAGCCCGGACATGAACCATGCAAACCCGTAAACTCCGGGTCAAACCCGGAGAGGTGGCAGCTCTAGCTAGGAGTCAGAATACAGGCGTGATGTAAGTATTAAAACGATGCTTTGACAAGAAATATGACAACTACGACTTTATTTGGAAAGAAGGAAATATTTTATCGTACATTCTACCCAGCTTGCTGGCCTTGCATTAATATGTTAGCCAAGCCAGTCTCTTAATCTAGAACTTAGGTTGTAACTTTAGTTTTTGCAACATTCGATACACTCGCACCAATTGATTATATTTAGTCACATACAATCACGTCTATGTTCCCAAATGGGGTAGGCATACGAAACGTGACAAAGACAAAACCATGATTATGACTAGTTCACGTTGATTAGTTCACTTCTAGCACAATTTTACCTAGGTTTGAAAACAGACGGAAGAGGTAGTAGAACACGTTTCGTGTGCTCTGCCTACCCCATTTGGGAACATAAGCGTGATTGTATGTTATGTATGTATGTATGTGTTCATTTCTTACGCCTCTTATAATTTCCTTATTGCAATAATTTCGCTTTCTGTTTCATTTGTACTGATTCACCTGTCAAACGTTAAGACGGACGGCGCAGGCCAATTGGGAACAATGGAATAGTTTTCCTAGTCCCCGTGGTTCTGATGAACTGCACGCGATGTTAGAAAACCAGTTAATAAGCGCAATCACACTATCTTATATCTGTATCGATTTTTATGGTGGTTGTTTGTCACGCCGATTCCGTATCTTATGGTGTGAATTCTCTTTTTTATAAGTTTCGAGGCTTTGTTCGATTTAGTGAGTTATTTTCATTCTTCTTTTAAAAGTTTAAGAAAGTAAGGTTGGTTTGCTTAGGACTTCAGGAATTATGTTAAGTAATAATAATGAAGATTTGTGATTGGATCCGGAATTACTTGATCGGCGTATGCAACCTTGCCAACAAAATGAGTATTTTTGGTTAAGTATACATAAAACCGCAAAATTATGTGTTCATGATGTATTCAGTGTGACTATCACACATTGCGAAGAATGTTATATTAGGTACAACGTGAAACAGCTCTGAATCACAAAATTTTAAATCAATAAAGAAGTAATTATTATTCTTGTTGATTATTGTAGGTACTATCGAACCAACTGATTCCTGACCCATCGCAGAACGTTGTCACAATAAACGTCATAAACATTACCTTTGTCAAGCAATGCAATATGTCACTATGACGTTCACTGTGAATAGGTTCTATGGTGGGTCAGGAATTAATTGGTTAGATGTTACATACATATACCACGATGATTGACGCATCCCTTTTCAGCCAAGTCGCAAACGTTTTTTAAAGAAATGACGACATACTAATTCCACGTCAAAAGCCAAACACGTGAACAGTTTCAAGTTCAGTGAGCTTTTGGTCAAGTGTTTGCTCTAAACATTTGGACTTCGTTCGCGTACCATTGACGTCAAATGGCCAAGTTGAATCTTGTTTCACCTACAACTTCATTAATTTCACGCATTTATTGACGTTTGCACACTGCACAGTCGTTTATTAGGTTATTTTATGGGATGATTTACACACAAAAATCGGTACTAAACTTAGTTTGTCGTTACCTTTCGACAGTGGAGGCACAGCACTATTAAGAATGTGAAAAAACAGACAACACCGGCTACGTCTTTTTAGTATCTGAGAGTAAAAAATAGACTATATAGCGTCTTTGATTGTATTTTACTTATTGCAGGTATGTATGAGTACAAAAAGGGGAGAAAAGTTGAAGGTTGAAAGATACAATAGGGAGGAGCGACCTTGTCATAATTTAACTATGTTAACAATTGGTTGTCAAGCAAACATACGAGTATTGCGTGCAGTTATCTAATAAAATTGCCATTGCCTCAGATCGATGGGCGATAACTACATTGTTCCACTATTTATAGGGTACTTAATTACCACCGTGTGAAAATATCTCTATGAAGACATTAAAGTCACTATAAAGTGATTCGCCGAGATTCAGTGTTATAGTTTTTACGGCACGAGTTAGCGCTTATGTAAGCTTGTAAGCGTTTAATTCTTTTTAATGCAATTAAGCACATATTTACATTTAAAATCTAGCTAGGTATGTCTTTATTTTCGGCTGCAAAGCATTGCTGTTCCATGTCCTTTTTTTAAAGGAAATGCCTAACAAACGGAATGGAAATGCGTTACGCACGGAATGGAAATGCCTTGTGCATGGAGTGGAAATGTCTTAATCTGCATATCATAGTTTCCGGCATACCTATAACTTAGTAAGATTTTTTGTAGTACGACTAAATTCGAAAATTGCTTTTCTCAGGCAATAGCGATGCGCGGATTTATAATTTTCAAAAAGAAAAGTATCCTATGCCCTCTTTTTACACTTAAGCTAACTGACTTACGCACGTATAAAATTATTTGTAACTTAATTCACTGTTTTACACAAAGCAGAATTAAACGATGGTATGTTTAATTGCTAATCTTATTAATGGGCGCCGTTTGCACGCGGCATTGTTATCACTCAAAGCTCGGTGATGTAAGTCATTAGGTCTGTCCATTAATTTTGTTTTAATAGTCGTTTAGACGCACTTGCGTAACGGACTGTAAAATAATGTAACTATTGTACAGCAACCTTTGTTAGCCTGTGGGACGGATCGCCAAACTCTCTTGCGATTAATTTGTCTCTCCGATGTTATCTCACCGACCGGTAACGAAACCAGAATCTAATTAATTTATTAGCCTCTTTTGTTGCTGTGATTACCATCTTTGCTGGAGATAAATCTTGGTAATTTATAGCGAGCTGGCTGTTTAGCGCGGTTTAGCTACAGGATTAAGCTGGTGCGTGCTGGCAATATTTGAAATTTCATAGCCTTCTATCGGAATTTTTATGCAATTATTGGCACCTATTGTCTTAACCATTAGACCACTGGCCCATGTTGAAAAAAATATGGGTCATCTGAACCTCCAGGTGACCTATCTAGAACGATATTAGAGCATAAAATAATAAGCTTCAGCACTATGCCGTCACTTGTAAGCTACAACCCTCGATTATTTCGCCTCGATGATTTTTGTACAGTGTTGCGGAATAATGGATTAGAAGCAGTATTGAAATAGTATGAAACTGGTGCCGTGAAAATCAAACGACCAAATTTACCCTGGGAATAGTCGGAAAAGAAAAAGAAAATCCTACTTTGTGGCTCACCATTTTATACGGCACGTTATACGGACGTCCCCGCCCACAAGACGACCAAGAATTGTTATAATGATTATTGTTTACTGACTGTCACACCCTGGGATGCAGCCAGATTGCCAAGCGCAAGCGTGCGGGGGGCCTAGTTCAACATTTGCAAAAACACATAATTTATAAGTACTTACATTATTCTTGTCTGTGATCGATGTGTCGATGACCTAAGCTTTTGACATTTCATTGACAAATGTTAAATCATGTATCCGGTTTATTAGTGTGATATGTTTTACGTTCATAAATGTTAGGTGTGACTTTACCGTCTCTTTTTTTGTAATCGTAAACTTGTTTAACTTGACAAAGAAAAAACAGTTGTTTTCATATTTCATTTCTTAAATTGACATCATTCTAACGACACTGTGATATCATTGTTATTTTTAATATGTTTATGGCATCTCAGCGAAGGAAAGAATTACGTGCCATCTTCAGACGTGATAATTTTGTGTATACTATGTTTACATACAATGAATAACAGGTCTACTAAAGAAATAGCCGTGACCTGGAGTTGCCCTGATTAAATAGATGCTGCTGGATGTTCTTTTGATACAACAAGGTCAGTCTAAAAGAACTTAATCAGGTTAAGTAATGAACCCCATTACAACCCTAAGGCCATTAGGTACTAAAGGCCCAATGGGTTGGCTACCCTTTGTTCGTTCTGTTGGAAAAAGTCATTGTTTGTTACATTTTAGGGTAGATACTTATGTATGTCTATACAATAAGAAGAAGAGTTTGTTTACGTTTTAAAAACGTTACTCACGGCACTAGTTTTTTTCTTCATGGCGCCTGTACAAACTGCAATGGCAAAAACTTTCGTACAAAACCAGCCGCTACGCAAAGCGTAGGCGCTTGTAAACCATAGTCGCCCGTACCTGCACCACCGGCAGTCCAATGCAATCATTACGTAAATCCAACCTTACCTGTACAAGTTACGGTCGACATTAAACGCGACCTGTCAGTCATAAAACGTAACCCTGATCCAGTTTAAATTTTTAATGTAACCAACTCGTATAACTGGACTTTTAATCACATCAAACTAAGGCCTTGATAGCGAGTGATTCGATTAATCATTTGTTTATGGTATCAGCGGTCAGCGGCAGCGATGGCGTCCTGTGGTCGCCAATCGGCGCGTCGATACCGGATCGCACGCATGCGTGGAGGGCTGAGTCTGACGCATGCCCGCGGCAGACGCGGCCACTCGCGACAACGGAGTCGCCTTGCCGTCCTGTCGCATAAACTGATTGTCCATTCGATACTGACATTGAACGCTGCACGGCTGATTGCGGCCAGTTATTTGCGCTCGGCTCCCGCGATAACGCGTGTGCTTCCCTCCGATCAGCTGTCCGGCTCTCTGTGCTAGTGCGTGAAACATGTCGTAGTGTCTTTGTGAGCTATTACCCTTACCATGGATGTCGCGAAGGCCAAGACAGCGTTGGAGGACTTTGACGAGGATGACCCCACGTCCCGCCGTTGCATGCTTGACGGTGAGTAAAACAAAAGATTGTCGATTTGCATAATTAAAAGAGTACAAAGATCAGGTGGCGATTTCGCATCGCCGTCTCGTGCCAACGGGATGGTATTGATTTTTCACAGATGACATGACGGCTGTTTACATGCGTAATTATCCAGCTTGCAAACTGATTTATTTGAAATCATTTCCTCCTTAAATTTTGTTTTCTGGATAGATTGTGTTTCGCATTTGTTTTTTAAACAAATTGTTTCCATTTTCAGTGGAGGTATATGGATGTTAATCACAGTTATTAAATAACTACGAAGTAATCTTAAGATATTTCGAATTTAATCAACTAACATTAACACTGGCCTTGGAAACATCTCAAGAAACTATCTGTTCTAAGTTAAAAATCTCAAGATCACGTCACTTCGATACCTACCTACTTAACCCGCCGAATTAATCACAGCTATAAATAAACCACGATTAGTGTCACCAAGCAAACAACTGCACATAATCAGAATATCGTATAATTTTAACTTGCAGTTACAAAGTCGACGTTCAAAATTAAAAAGTTAAGGGTAGAGCGGGGACAGTTGGCATCCTGTTTTGGCAAGTTGAGGTTTGGCATTGTGATCGTGGCGTGCCACCGCGAGCGTTCAACCCAGCTCCCCTAGTTGGCAACTTTTATACGGTTTTAAAATCAATAAGTCTTTTAGTCAACCGGTTAAACCCCTCTATACAAAATCAATATCGGCAGGGTTATTGAAATGAATGGAATCTTCAGAACAGCATTGAATATCAAACATAGACGTCATTGCGATCCCTTTACAATTGTTATTCCGCGCATGTACAACAAACACTCTTTGGTATTTTATGTTTGACTTAATAGGATCTTGTTCTATTCATTTATACTAAGATGGTTAAACTTATTATTTGTTAAGTATAGGTATCACGTAAAAATAACTTAGGGCCTCAAATAATACTTAATACGCTCTTACCCACTTTTTTCACATGAAAAATTGATTTGCAAAGAGTGACTTATTCCGAGAAAAAATGTGGTGTCCGATTTAGAATAGCACTTCTCCATTTTTTCTCAAAACCTAAAAATAAGTATATTTTAGAAAGGGCCACGAAACGTGAAATAGTCATTGTTTTGTCTATGTAGCGTTTCGTGTTCTCTGCCTACCCCATTAGGGAATACAGGCGTGATTGTATCAACGTATGTAAAATGTTATTCTCGTTTGGATGAATGTCTTTCACTTTGAATTTGAACCCTCGCGGGATGTTTCTTAACGGTACATAACTTGGCAAGATCTTGCCACGTTAAATACCGGGATTGTATATTTCCATATGTCACATGTGCACTGCGTCACTGCCTGCTGCACTTCCAAGGCCGGCTTCCCAACGCGCTCCGAAGTCCGTCGACCAGAACTTTTTAATAAAAGAAATGACTTTATCTTTAGACGGAAACGTTAATTGTTCTTTTATACGAGGCAGTAATAGTAGATTTATCTACTGCGTTGTGGTTTCAGTAATTTAATTAAAGCTATTCGTTATAATAGTTCTTACGAAAGTATATCGTTTGTGTGACTTGTTATTATTATTGTATGAACAATAGAGCTAATATGATTAATTTACTTCGTCGTGATGTGTCTGGTTTAGAATAGCAACTCTCCATTTCTTCCGTGGACGCCGTGACGTGAAAGGCAACAACTAATAGACCTCTTTCATCTATGATTGAATCTATAATTAAGCTAAAAGAACGTAAAAGCGTCGTGTTTATGTTATTTATGTAGTTGTTGTATTTTTTTATATGAAATCGAAATGCGGGTAAAACGTGACCGCTTTCTATTTAGAATTAGTAACTAAGTACATAAAATGAAGCCTTTAATTACGATATTGCGAGGATAAATTAAATCGCTTACATGCAGATAAAATTAATTTATTGCTAAGTAGATAAATTTATATCTACATTTGCATAATATCTGACTTCAAGTCCGGGTTTTTTTGTATCCTTATTCAGGTCTCTTGGAATCATTTATCTATCTACTAATACCTAGAACAGATCAGTATTTATTTAAGTATTTAGATTGTACAATAAGAACTAAGAACTAAAAGTTATCACCTTATAACAATCATTTAGTCCCCATCGGTCAATGAACTTCGTTTTTACATTAGTTAGACTGTCCGCCAACTGCCCTCACCTTGTCAGGCTGTGACAGCTTCTTTACACTTATGCGATCTCCGCATGTAGCATACAGGCGAACAACCCAGTGTAAATGCCCCTTTACACGGCTCAATGTGTACAAAGTACCTATTGGTACTCAGAATGTAACATGACAACATTGTAAACTGCTGTATCAATATGACCTTTGGCAAAAACCTCGTGTTACACAATTGAAGAAAGACAACATATAAATTGTTTGTATGAGTGCGACCGTGGATGACATTACAGGCAAATTGCAAACGTGCGGTTAGTATGAAATAAGAAGACAATAAACTAACTATCTAATTGCCAAAATCAAAATGTCTGTTCCTAGTTTTGTTACTCTATTAAGCAGATTGCATCATGTGACAGGCAAAAAGTCGGCTCTTTGCGTCATTTTTTTTTCTTTAAGTAAACACAAGGCATCGCCGCAAATGTTGATTCCATTTGTATTGAAACATTATAACAAGCAATGTTATTCCATTAATAACATAGTTTTACCTCAGCATTCCAGAGAAAGATTCAAATTTTGTCCGTTGATACTCTAGTCATAAAATAAACAGACTATAGTGTGTGTGTATGTGGAATTATCAGCTGATTACTGTCTATATGTTCAAGAAGGTGAAGAAGAGTTTTTGCAAGTACATTCCAGAGTCATAAATAAGTGATCATTAATGCACTTCAACACCTTGTTTAAAGTGGCATACGCTAGGACAAAAAAGCTCATAGCGTCATGGTACAGTCGGCCAAGAAATTGGTCTACCCCCATAAGATTGATATTCATTTGAACCTCATGAAACAACAAGGTCGATTTCCCCTTGCCATAATATTATGACAGTGACAATAGCTACCATTATTGTATTTACGTCACGCCATGTATCATTTATTGTCAACCTTAGTGATAATTTGATCTCACAGAAAGTTTCGTCAAAAATGGTAGACCAATTTTTTGGCCGACCGTATAATGTCCACTCATTTATTTATGATTATGACGTTTACTGCGAATTACCTTCTACCCTTTGACTCTCTCGTGATGTTACTTAGACAATGGAACTTATTACTACGCTAATTCTTTTTAAATGTAAATAGGACACTGGCCGCTTGGAACATACAGCCACGAAACGTTCAAAGTGTCAGATTTCGTTCGCGGTTTAAATTGCCTCATCGATACCCGTTCATATTATCAGATGATGCATAACGACACGCATTATGAATTCACACACAATAGTTACTTCATCTAGATAATGTTGTGAACTTGTTCGGCGGAACATTGTTTAGAATACACTTGTAGATGCAATTAGAATGTGATTCAGAAAGCTGTTTGATTTACCAATCAACACTGTTGTTCCAAATGGGATAGGACTATTCCATAGATCTAAAATGTTTCGTAGCTATTATTAGCATATTAAGTTTATTGGTGTGGTGCCGGGTTAGAATTTCCCGTGTGGTGCCGGGTTAGAATAGCACCTCCCCCTTTCTTCCCGTGGGTGTCGTAAGAGTCGACTCTGGGAAAGAGTTAGTGTATTGTGGGCGATGGGCTAGCAACCTGTCACCGCAATATCACGTTTAATCATCTGGTTACCCTGAATTTGCTAGACGTGGCACTGGATTTTTTGAATCCATGTGCTCTGCCTACCCCTCATGGGAATACAGGCGTGAGTATATGTATGTATGTAAGTTTATTTACGTTAGTAAAAGACTTCTCCACTCTTTAAACAGGACATCAGCACGTTTCGTAGCCACATTTAGCATTATAAAGGAGGCGCTAGTATTCTAGGTCGTGGTTCTAGGTGTATCATAACCTATTTTCCTTAGTCGCCTCTTACAACATCCACAGAAGAAATGGAGAGGTTTACCCTAAACCCGAAAACCATTCGTGTGATTACACCACTATCTACATCTACAAAGATCAATAATCTATCTTAAAATATAAGTTGAAAATAAATGGCTCAAGCCTTGTAAGTAGCGTGCTTTGAAGACTGCGTTCAAAAAGAACTTTTATTTATAGGAAACGCGGGCGCATGTCTTTAAAGGAATTGTTTGATGTTGAAGCACCCATACAAGCAGCTTTAGAAGAATCTTTGAGACAAATAAAAAAATTAATTCACCAGAGCTGGCGTGGAATGAATGAGCCAGAAAGATGTCACTTGTCAGCTAGTGGCAGTTCCTTATAGAGAAACCTTCAAATATTTCGAGTCCATAACTTATTTTACTGCGAGTTAATTTTGACACAGTCCTGCTCCTGCATTAATCCTTCGAAATGTGTTCGTAACTTTATGTGTTTCCCTAATTTCATACGTCAACTTCCCCGTATAATTCGCAGTGACAAACTTTATCATCTACAATTCTCAATTCAGCATCTTTGTCTGTTTGTTTGCCAATTTATGCAATAAGCGTGTTGCCACTCTAATAAATTATCGGTGTAAGTACTCTGCATTCCACTAGACTTAATAAGTGATACAGAAAAGCGTACGAAGCCGGGATGGACCGCTAACCATAAAGATGGTCCTTAAGAGAAGCTTATTAAAATTAATGACTTCCAGCGTATATTTAGAGTTGCATTGACTTACGCTCATGATCTTACCCTTGAGGCAACTGGTTTTGAGACGAGTAACCGGTTTTGCCATATTTTTGCAACTGGTAACAGTTAAAGGTACACAATTTCCTTCAGAACGCGAACATTATTCAGGAAACAAATGAAATCTAAATTTAAAAATAACGAATCTTTTGACATTAGGTAATGTTACATCAAGTTCTTTGAACTAGCCACTTTAGGAGTCACTTATACACTTCAAAACCAGCGTTTTTATGGCAAAACTTCGAAAAATATAATTGGTTACAGTTTAATAAGTTTGTTTACGATATCACGAAAAATGTATGTTAGGTAAATCACCAATTGGGATTTTATATAAACAACGAAGAGCAGTGAAATATATTGAACTTTAATGATAACAGGAATAATGAACTTGTTGTCTTATTATTTACTTATTTCGTAAGTAAATTCGATATCGGTATCCACGTGCTCGGGTTATAATGATAAACATCATTAATTTGTCCTTCTGTTAATTCATAACGAGATAGCCTATCTCTTTGTTAACAGGGTAACTTAGTATTAAGTAGTTATCAACAGAGTTTAATTTCGCACGAATGAAGCAACTGTAATAATTATATTCATTTTATTTCTTTACCTCACTTGAATCTTTAACCAAACGTTAATACATCTAATTACAGAGCAAAATTTGCTAATAAGTAAATCCAAATTATATTAGTTACTTCAATAATAAATCACACCTTGTATAGATATACATAATACCTTTCAAGTTGACTGAACCTCATCATACACTCGCATTTTAGGGTGGTCTAAAATTTTACTGAACGTAGTGCGTTACGATGACATCTATTGTATGTAAATTGTTATAAATGACTGCTAAAGAATGACTGGTAACGGTTTTCCTTATGCAAGAACGAGTCATCCTAATGTTGATACTTACACAAAATACAATACAACGTTGTCATACTTGTCTATCGGCTGTATTAGCCAGCAACTCCTAAACTACGAGGGGTGTTCAATAAATAGTGAGAATGACATATAAATTCATTAGCAAAGAAATAAAAAAGTACTGGCGAGCAAAGCCCATG
>BHDV01042719.1:18663-39983 GCA_005406045.1 Adoxophyes honmai | reverse complement strand
TTCTCTACGTCATATCAAAAATTCAGCTTTCTCGGTTCATTTGCATTTCTTTGCCGTTAATTCCTACGTAATGACCGGGTTATGGGTCCTAACTGCGTTTAGTCCACGCGTCTTACCCGCGTTTGGTCGTACCGCCACTTACCGAACGGCATTAAAATATTACATCTTATTTTTATGATCCACTCAGCCTTATGTAATGGTTGCCATGGCTGGCAAATAAAACATGGCGTTGGTAGCCCAGTTGGCTTAGAGTCAATATAAACACAGATGGTCTTTGCCCTAACACGCAAGGTTGCTTGCTCTATTTTAAAAGCATTGTTTGAGACGTACATAGGGCACGGGCGTGTTTGCATTTAAAGTGTTTACACAGAAGGTCAAAAAAGTCGAAAAGTTGCCTAGTTGATTGTTTTGTTTTGTTTACATTCTATGCGCTGGGAAACTGGTTAATAGTTATTCGAAGTTTAATAACCAGTCATCGTTCAATAATTTCGGTGCAGCATTGTTGCGTCAAAAGTATAATTATTAGCTGAAATGGGAAATTTAGTTATACTCCGATTCTATTAACATTGGATTTTTAACGGTCAAATCCTTATACATTTTTACGTATACTCAAGGCGTCACCGCAAATGGTGAATCCGTTTGTTTTGAGAACATTGTAACAAACAGTAGGTAAATTGTTATTGTAATAATGATTACCTGTTTTGCCTATAAGATTCCTAAGAAATATTCAAATTTTGTCCGTTAAATGTCTAATCTTAAAAAAAAACGGTGTATAGAGTTAATAACGTAATAATGAACCTTGATTGATCATTATTTGAAGAAAATCCTTTATTTCTACCATGCTACACAGAAATTGCTATGAAATTTACAATTACTGCTTACCATGTTGGTACCTAGGTACCTACTGTTCAAATTTAATACTGTGAATAATTACACATTTTAGAGAAACATAATAAAAATAGCGAGTGCAGATGCAGACACTCTGTAGAATAAAAAAATACAATACTCCCTCACCCTACGCAATTCATAATAAATAAATAAGCAAATCGACTAAAAATAATTTTACAAATAGCAACACCGAGATCATCCACTTTCTAATATAAATCGATTCGACTTTCAACAAATTGCTTGGCAGCCGATACCGCGATGGCCTGGCATTTGCGGCGAGCTAACTCGCTTCCTAGTTCAAAACACTGTTTTACATTAAATTTTATTACAATTTAATACTGGTGCGTCTATGTAACCAGTATTTCCAGCCTTTACCCGTGGTTGCCAACAAAAAAAAAATTTTATAAATTGACTCTAAATATCAATGGACATACATACATACATATCCTCACGCCTGTATTCCCAAGAGGGGTAGGCAGAGCACATGAATGAAAAAAAATCCAGTGCCACATTTAGCGATTTCAGGGTAACCAGATGGTTAAACGTGATATTGTAGTGACAGGATGCTAGCCCATCGCCCACAATACACTAACCCTTTCCCAGAGTCGACTCTTACGACACCCACGGGAAGAATGGGGGAGGTGCTATTCTAACCCGGCACCACATGGGTATGTCAATGGAATACTTAGATAATTGTGTTTTGTCACATTTGACTGATGCATTTAGAAAGTATGATCATAAATTAATTATAGATACGCAAAACTTAAAAACTCATTCACAATATTACCATAAGTGTCACCAGACTGAAATATTGAACTAGTAAACCAGTTTAAACGCGTGTGGGAACATTGTTGGAACCAATGAATGACATTCCACTAGAATGGAGCGTAAAACGTAGTGAGTAATTAATGGATACTAAAATTAAACGAGCTCCATTAAGCATGTGGATGTGACGTACAGTTACTTTTTGTCTAAAATATAGAATAAATGCTAAAGTACCGAGTTAAAAATATCGACATCAAGTAAAAATTACTTATACTCCGTTCAGTTTAACAGTTTAGGTTTCATTTCTGTATGTTATAATGTTCTTGTAGCGACACTAGCGCCACCTGTCCTTCAGTAGTAGAACTTCTTCCACAAACGTCATCAACTATCAAAAGTGTTCTACATCGCGCTAACGAAAGTTTCGGAGATCGGTTGCATGAATACAACGTCTAACTTGCTCTCTGTGGACTTCGGTCCTCAGGCATAACATCTGCCTGGAGAGAGACCTCTATTCGAGCTATTCCCACATTTTCAATACAAACGATATCAACATTTGCGGAGACGTATTGGGTTTACTTAAAAATGTGTGTAGATTTGATCGTTAAAAATCTAATGTTGCATAATGAAACAGCGTATAACTTATTTTAATTTCCGTAGTCGTCTGTATCCTTGTGGAGTTCAAATATTGATCTGGCTGCATAAGGTCAACAACAACGGGTAAGGTCAGATAGCACAGCTTGTCGCCGCTTGTATTTATTTTATTATAGCTTCTTCTTCCTTGTACTGCATTGTAGTCTTCGGTTTTGCGTAATTTATATGCGAAAACAGTGAAGATACCTTGAGATAACCTAGAAACAGCTGTAAAAAAGCGCTACATTGGTGTGTACTATGTGCTTGCGTGAACACTACACCAAAGGTTAATAAAAGTTGGGTGAAATCAAATTCATATATTTATTAAATATGCTTAGAGACAAGCTACAAATATATAAATGCAATCAATTCTGTCTTTAGGTACACAGTTTCTTGTAACCTAATCCAACCTAACCTAGTTCACATACATAGATAATCACTCCTCTGTAAACTAAAACGCTTAATAAAAGAAAGTAAACAAAAAACAGACTTGCGGCACAGTATCAAAAGTTAATGACAAGATCATTCAATTAGGAACAAGCGAACAACAACAAACGTTAAATATTATTTTGATTCCTAGACATTATTTGCAATCCCGCAAAAAGATGCGGCAAAAAGGACTCCCCGAGAATCGCAACACAAGTAAACTAAGCAATTGTACTAATTTCACAATGTTTGAGTGATTATACCCCGCAGTCGACTGATACGTGTATTGAGCAAAATATTTTGAAACAGTTATGTAACGCTGGCAACACTGGTACAGGTGACGCTGATGTGATGGCTCCCATTAAAATGAACACGAAGAATCTATCATGATCAGGGTGGCCATAAACAAAAAGAAACATTAGTGCAGCTCTGACACCGATTCGGTAAGAATTGATAAAACAAATGAAATGTATGTAACAATAACAAGAGAAACATTGAGGATGTTTCTATATTGAAGACAAGAGAAAAGAATAGAAAATTAAAAGGTCAGGAATTGACATTCTCTACTCAATTCGAATTACTTAATCTATTCCATCCAGCAAAAATGCATTCCTAAGTTCGGGATAACAAGGTCGCATCGTCTAAGGTTATTTCACACAGAGTTTCTTTAAAACCCGTATAAGTCTGGCTTAGTCACTGAACTTTTTAAACCAACTTACGTAGAGCAGAATAGAGCTGATCAAAGATCAATAAGAGAGATTAAAAGCCCTCAATCAATCATATCTCAAAATCTAATACATATCTTAATTTGCCTACGGTTCAGTTGAAATTCGGGTGAACTCATAAGAAAAATCCAAATGTTAGCGTTTAAAAAAACCACTATCGACTCTTTAGATCTCAAAAAGATAGACAGAATAGATGTGAATTAGGCTCAAGCATCGACAGTGAGGAAAAAGATGTATATCCATTTGAATCCAAACGCACTAACAACAAAAGCGGAGCGACGCGGTGTGATGACTTGATGGTATGAACCTGTATGAACGAAAGGTTTTATTCCCGGCCTATGTTTTGTGCGGCCTCTTTCGAAAATATGAGAAACGTGTTTTATGGTTTATCGATTTTTTTTAAAATCGTCAAAGATCATCAATGTTGTTTGTGAAGACACTCGAAACTTCTAAGAACTGTATCCTCGTCATTTTTTGTTTGAGAAACAAAGGAAAACGTGTACAACATCTTTTAAATCTAACTGACTGACTAAACAGATATTTTAGTCTAAATGTACCTACTTAATTAGTGAAGCTTTGGTTCTAGGAATATTTTTCAAACCTTCTTATTAAACATTAGATGTCATAAGAGGCGACTAAGGAAATAAGTTCAGGTATTCAATAGGAATAGACTCGCAATCTCACTACTATGCTATACCTCTTTACCTTATGCTAAAAGTAGCTACGATACATGTCACGGTTCTGATCTGACTAAGTATGTATGTAACGTTAAGTGTGCTCTGCCTAAACGATTTGAAAATACAGCTGTGAATTTTAGAGATATATCATTTATTTTACTTGTTTATTCGAGTCAAGTAGCCAATGGCGTGACGCGACGTGCGTGTCACGGGAGATGATTGAGATTGATTGTGGTGTGTCAACGATCCCAAACATTCACGCTGCAAGCGGACGCCGGCGCGTCATTGGGCAACTGCGTTTCGGCGGTACATGCATGCAATAGTCTAGCCAAACTGGCAACTAATAAACACACCTTAGTTGCTACATCGAATGTTTGAGCTACGTTTTATTCTGCTGTATTTATTTATCTAAAGACTACCCGCGAGTCGCGAGTCCGTTTGTGTGGCATTCTCGTCGCGGGAACTATATTTCTTTCTGGAATGAAAAGTAGCTTTCCTATGTCCGCAAGTCTCAAATTTATGTCTATACTAACTTTCGTTTAAATCGGTTCAGTAGTTAAAAATAAAAATGTAACAGACTGCCATGTATGTTCTCAGGTGGAAGCAAATGAACCCGGAAGTATAATCTGATCATCCTGGTTCATATGTTGACGGTTTCGATAGCGAAAGCGGATAAAAAGGACAAATTAATCTTAATTATCGTACGATCCTTGTCAATATCAGTCACCAGTAGGACCTTAGATTAACTATATCACTCCGTACAACGTCTATGTGATTCATTAATTACCTACCAAACGATAAGACTTCGCAATCGCTTTTACATTCGCTTTTTTCTGAATAATTATATTTTTCTCAACTCATCGTTTTAATCATCTTTTGTTATGTTTTCGCTTTCGCTGATTGTGGCCCGTCCGCGGTCGAAAGAGATTCGCAACTTTAATTAAAAACACAACAGATTTTTTGTGCAGTTAAGATAGCTTAGGATTTTGACTGACGGAGGAAATGGCGGCAGAATCATGTTTAACTTTGACACTTTTCTTTATCCCTTGTCAGTCAACTTATTCAGCTGACAAATTAATCGAGTTACTAAACGACTCGATTATGTAACTCGATGATCTGATCTCGATCTTTGACTCTCTGTGCCCATACGCACTCCGATTTGGGTCGCGTGCATTCAACCGGTGAATGCGATCAGCCGTATCGAGTGCACACCTGTTACCACACCGGCAACCGGGAACAAAGCTACTATAAAATTTGCAATTTTATCAACTGAAATAATTAAGATTATGCAGCTGCCCTCTGGATGACGTGCCTTATTAAAAAAAACCTATCCGAGTGTCTGTTGAGTTTATAATAACACATCAATTATTCAGGCGACTGCGGAAAACCTGTTAAAGAATGTTTTAGGCGATTGGCTTGCAACCTGACACTATTAGGTACACCTCGTTTATCTAACTTAGTACCTAAGAGTTATGTATGTAACTTTTTATTCTACAGAATAAACATGACAAAATAACAAACAAAACAGAGCACAAGTACAAAGGCGAACATATCCCTTAAGGGATCTCTTCCTGCTAACCTTCAAGCGATTGACAAAACATGTGAAAATAGAGTAGACACGCAGAGAGAGTTTTGTTTATCTAGCGTTTCGTGTGCTCCACCTACCCCGATTGAGAATACAGGCGTGATGTGTGTGTTCTCTAGAGGTAACGTTGGATATAGATAAAAGTCGTGGTACAGCGCATTAAAGTATTGCTTTTACTGTACAGATTAGTGGTAATGCAAATTGACCTTCAGGAAAATTTGAAGAAAGTACTGCACATTAAAGAGTGATTTCATCGTCTAATGGCACGCCGTAATTTTAGCAACATGTCTCCACAAAACAAAAATCTTGATTGATTGCTCGCAACCGGCATGGCGGGCTGAATCACTTTCTCCGCTCTGCGCAGGTTATTTTTTGCACTAGTGTTACATTAGTAGTAAGATAACATTCGTTAATTTCATCTGCTATCGGCGAGTAATCGAAAGAAATGAGATTGGGGATTGGGTTGGACGGCGGCGATGGCGCGCAGTAATTGCACCGAGCGGGCCGCGCGCGCTCAGTCCGGTCGGCGCCTCCAGTGCGGGCACGCCGCTCAGCCTTCCGCCTTCAACAATAAAACATGGCTGAAAACGCCGTCGCATAAAGTTGCCAGTTACTTAAATTCGCGAGTGACAGCGATGAGTGAGGAACCGGAGCAGTGTGACTCGCTCAACTCCTGGGAGCTCAACGGCCTTAATTCCCTGGACCTCTGGGACTACACTGTGGAGCTGGAATGTCTGCAAGGAACCGAAGGTTAGAGTTGCGCAAGGCTAAGGCTGTCTAGCCGTTGCGCTCACGAAATGCTTCGCGTTGCACCATGAAATTGTTTTGCCGCGTTTAAATACTATGGTTTCTTTTAACGGTGTTTTAAATTAGCTGGTTTATCTCGTGGCCGACTGTGGTGCTGATGCCATTGTTTGTTTAATTGCAGTTTTTCTTGGTGTTTTTATCTCGTGTATTTCTCACTTCTCAGAATCGTTCTTGTAGAGTTCAGTGCCTATTAAAGAGACTATTAAGAACTCTGTGTTGACGCGTCCGTAATTTGATGTTGAGAGACTGGCATAATGACGGCCGGTTCAAAGGTTCTTCGCATTTATCTGCCGCCGTCATTTGTTTCACGCGTGAGCAATCTTTCAAAACCCCCTTCGTGGTCGACCAATGACGAGAGTTAAAGCATTAAAACAACTAGGTCTCCTTCATTGGTTTAATTGCGTCATCTTGGTTTAATTGAACTTCCCGCATGGCTGTCGTTTGCGTGCCAACCACCATTAACGAGCTCATCTCACATTGGCAAGTATCGTTTCGTCTGTTTATGTGGACGACTGTGTGGTAAATTCTTAAATTCAGGCCGTCACTCATTTGATCTTTTAATTATAGGACAAAGCTGATAATCAGCGGGGATAAGTCCGATACGATAAGTCGATGCACAATTATCAGTTTGACGTCGACGGCATTGTGTAATTTCTAATTATCATTACCTGGTTTTTCGGACCAAATGATATGCTTGATTAAATTTGCATACAAAAGCACGAAACCACCTCCCTACCTAACAAATATTAAGATTTGAAACGTGCTGTCAAGGTAACGTCATAAGCGAAAAAAAACCAGACAAGGAATTAATTAGTGATACCTACGTTGGCTATTCAAAAACAACAACGCTACAAACATTGGTAGGTAGGTACATACAGAGCGTGAAAAAAGACAGATTTAAAAAATAACTCCCATACGCTCTTACGACGATGTAATAAGGTTGTATTGACCGTACACTATGAAAAATTCAAAGAGTTACATTTTTATTAAACCTCCGTAATTTTCGAACATTCTCAGTACCTAACTAGAAGTAGAGAACTGATTTTCAAAAATTCAATGGAACGTTCCTTGGAAGGTATTACATATGATGAAATTTGTTGCGAAAAACTACCACACCATTTAATTTTTTCGACTCTACCTTGCGCCTAGTAACAAAACCTTATTTCACAATAAAAAAAGATACATGTCATGTCATCATGCAATTACCGACATATTATTATGTTGCTATTTGCTACTACCATGCTTGCTATATCATTTGGACTTCCGTATTGACGTTTACGAGAATTTGAGTTTATATTTTTGAATGTAAAGTTTGCGCTCGCCGGCAGTGTTTACAAATATTTTATGTTTACTTTTGCATTCTTTTCGTATTAACAATCGACAATAGATTAGGTCAGTGGTAGACTACCTTCGACTTTTTTGGTCTCATTCTTATATTTAATACATGCACACATCACCCCTGTATTCCCAAATGGTGTAGGCAGAGCATATGAAACGCTACGTAGACCGTACAACATTCTGTAGCCACTTCTAACATATTTTTTTTAGATTCTGAGTTCTTGAGTAATGCATTTTCACTAAGATAATAAAAATAAAAACCGGTCAAGTGCGAATCGGACTCGCGCTTCGTACCAAAAAATGCAAAAAAATATATATGGAGGCTTGGAAACCCCTCTAAACTTATTTTATTTTTAACCGACTTCAAAAAGGAGGAGGTTCTCAATTCGACCTAATTTTTTTTTTTTTTTTTTTTTTTTTTTTTTTTTTTTTATTTTTTTTTTGTGTGTATGTTACTCGATAACTCGAAAACCCGTGGACCGATTTTCAAAATTTTTTTTTTAATCGAAAGGGTATAACTCGAAATTGGTCCCATTTGCACGACACCAGGATCTGATGGTGGAATCTTGGAGAAATCGAGGGAACTCTTCAAATTTTATATGGAGATGTACGGCGTTTTCGGTAATTTGTTGATGAAGTCAAGATTTTACATTCAGTAAACAGAATACTTTCAAAATATTGCTAACTAGTTGTGCCCGCGACTCCGTCCGCGTGGAATAGTGACAAATTTCCCCCGTTTTTCCTACATTTTCCACTGTTTCTTCGGTCCTTTTGGTCGCAGCGTGATGTTATATAGCTTAAAGCCTTCCTTGATAAATGGTCTATCCAACACAAAAAATATTTTTCAATTCGCACCAGTAGTTTCTGAGATTAGCGCGTTCAAACAAACAAACAAACTCTTCAGCTTTATTATATTAGTATAGAATTGAAGTCGGTTTTTTTTTGTTTAAAATTATTATTTAATTATTTACTTTTAAATTTTTAAACAATTCATTTTAGTATTACAATTACCTACTTAAAAGCGTACAGTCTAAGTCAAAACCTGTTCTATTATTTAATTTCTGTAAAATTTCCAACAATAGGTGACTTAATTGATACGCAATTTGATTTATAATCTACTACTTCATAGATCGTAAAATCCAATTAACAGGATATAATGAAAGAAAACAATAAATTTTCCGTAGACAAGTATACTTAAGAGGAAATATGCCGGTCGAGGGAATTGAAAAATAGGTATTTGCTAAATCTATTGCTGTCGCGCCGTAACCTGCCCAGACGACGTCGAGTGCGATAAGAACAACTACAGCTCGGACCAAAAATACCTATGAAAATTATTCAAAAACAACGTTTCGTAGTCCCCTGATTTCTTCTCCAAAACTTAACCGATTTAAAATGTTTTTTCATTAAATGTTTAAAAAATGGTGTAACTGTGTTTCTATGTTCTTACATTTTGATATAATTGTGTTAAAATTGGTTTCTAGGGGTTTGAACACAACGGAAAAAACTTACCAATTTTTCATGTTTTTGAAGGATAATATCTCCTTTACTAATTCAATAACGGAAAAAAGGAAAACATAGGAACATGCTAATATATCATTAGATTGTTGATGTAAAAAATCATTGTTCTACGGGTAATATCCAGCGAGGAATCAGGGGACTACGTTTCCATACAAAATATGACCGCTCCATTTCCTCTTAATAAAATCATCGAATTAGGTAATCGAATTGCTAGGTAATCGACTTAACTTAAAACTGATACTTAGTTTAAAATTACGCTCAGAAATATTATAAGTAATCCTATTAGGTTTGTCTTGGTTTTGAGGTAACTTAACCTCAACATTGGCAACTTAGGTAATATTACCAAGAGATAATTTAAGTATAAACTATTAAATTTCCAAGCACAGCCGGTAAGTATTTAAAAGTCGATTTAAGGCTAGA
Organism: Adoxophyes honmai; assembly: GCA_005406045.1. Lineage (NCBI taxonomy): Eukaryota > Metazoa > Arthropoda > Insecta > Lepidoptera > Tortricidae > Adoxophyes > Adoxophyes honmai. Next base: position 30,204 of record BHDV01042719.1, on the reverse strand, counting down.
AATATGATTGGACTAATTTAACCTCATCGATTCTTCTTGTGATTAGAAATCATGAAACATTCTTTCACACTCGTCTCTATTTTGTAATCGTTCATAGGTCAGAGACGATTTATTGTACAGTCTGTGGTCATTAACCTTATCAGACTTCTTGACATACAATAGTGGTACTTAAAAACAATACAATAACGTTGCAAGAGTACCTAACTAAAGTTCAGCCATTTTTAAATTGCTGAAAGAAATAACGAGTAGCTGAGCAACTGCGATAAATACTGATATTTTGTAGATACGGAGAATGTTGCGTTGTTTTGCTATTCTACTTCTGCAAATTGAGTAAGGCAAAAGGCGCTAAGGAATGTAAAGTCAATAAATTTGAAATCATAGCTATCTAATTACTAGCGCATGCATTACGTAAGCTAAGTTTTAGGTTTTTGTAAGATGGTCTAGTTTAGTATTCTATACCATAGATAATGGCGTCATCATAAAAAAAAATCTCGGTCCGTGTTGTCCAGTACGTATTATTTATATACATACATATTATCACGCCTGTATTCCCAAGAGGGCTACACCATGACCAGAGCACATGAATTCAAAAATCCAGAGCCACGTTTAGTAATTTCAGGGTGACCAGAGTTAAATGTGATATTGCAGTGACCTAGCAACCTAGCCCATCGCCCACAATACACTAACCCCTTCCCAGAGTCGACTCTTACGACACCTACGGGAAGAAAGGAGGAGATGCTATTCTAACCCGGCACCACACGGGCGTATTATTTGACACTCATAACTATTGCTTCTTTCTATTCTCGATTGTGTACAATATTTATTGACAAATGTAAAATAGGAGAAAACAATTTTGGAATAAGTGTCGAAAACGTTCACCTACAGCCCTTGGTCCCCTACCATTGACACTGGCATAAAAAAACACAATAAATTACAGTAAAAAGGGTGTAATTACACGCCTGCGCATCTAAATCATCGCGAGAACGTCGTGCGAGAAAGTTATCATACTAACCTCCATCCGTTACAAGCGATAGTGATAGAAATTAAGGCATTGTGTATAACACAATGATTTATTTGAAAGTAACGTCCGCAGATTTTAGCACAATATCGGTTAGTTGTGTAATCGTCTTTAAGCGTGATGGGAAATAATTTGCCGTACGGTGTCGGGTTTAGAATAAGACCTCTCCATTTCTTCCGTGTTAGTCGTAAGAGGTGACTAAGGAAATCGGTTAATCTTAGACGTATACATATCTTAGACGATAGGCTAGCAACCGTCTCTATACCTAGTACCTACATACACATACATATTCTCACGCCTGTATTCCCTAGGCAGAGCATATGAATTCGAAAATCCAGTGCCACGTTTAGCAATTTCAAGGGTAACCAGTGGGACAAACGTGATATCGCAGCGAGAGGTTGCTAGCCCATCGCCCACAATACACTAACCCTTTCCCAGAGTCGACTCTTACGACACCCACGCACGGGAAGAAAGGGGGAGGTGCTATTCTAACCCGGCACATCACGGGATACCTCTTAACTTAAAACCTAAAAAATATGCTAGAAGTGGTTAGCTTTGTTACTTGTGTTTGTACAAAGGTTTGTCATCTCTTTCTCTCTCGCATAGTTAGAGCGGGATATTTATTTTATGTCAGCTTGAGGTTACTGGTTCCCCAGCCAGGGCTTATGTTTGTGTGATGATTACGAATGTTTACTCGACGCTTGGATTGTTATTGTATTTATGTTTATCCATTGTCTAGTATCCATAACTTATGCATCAAATAACCTAATCGCAACTTGGTGTTAAGGGTTATTAGTACCTAACTCACTCACTGTATCTACTCCAGACTGTACGAATTTTGTAAATAAATCCATAAAATGTTTTAGCTCATCGATTAGCTAGTTAGTCGACGAATAAAAACGTCGACTTCCCGACTAGATATGCGTAACGATTAATCTTTCATGCACTTTGCGTTGAAGTGTTAGTGGTATAACAGTCGCAACCCGTTTGGTTACAGGCTACAGACAGACATAAAATATTATGAATTTTACAACCGAAAATGTTTATGTGCGCACGCAACATTTTAATAGACTCGTTGAAGTGTTAAATGCTGTAGTCGTTATTAGTAACCCAATTACAAGTAAACCTAGTAAACTCGATGTCTTTAGTATTCCTGATTTTCTTTTACTACTTACAGCTGCTTCTATAGCCTCCTGACGACCAGCGTCAAATTATGTGTGGTTCAAAACTAACTCTTAATGTCAAAAGATAAAGTTACAAATGACTTTTATTTTATGTACCTAGGGTGACCGCACCAGTAATGGACATAGAACCAGTAATGGACAATGTCTCTTATTTACTACCCACTAAGGAAAAGCCATTTGTTTTACAACAATCAATTCATAACTCTATGGTCTTTAAATTATGAATGAAGTGTCCATCACTGGTGCTTGTCAACTTAAACCGTCCATAATTGGTGCCGTCACCCTACTATGTATAGGACGCAGGTCGTCAGGAGGATAGAGTCAGTTAAAGAGAGGAATGTGCATTGAATTTAGTACAACAAACCTTATCTATCGTCTACTTGTACAGGCATTCTCAAACCATTTATAACACAGTCCACAGCAACCATTCTAAACATTATGTGTGATAAATTGCGCAAAGGTTCTAAACCTGATTGTGATAGAAATTCCAGTCTGCCAACCTCGACACAGCATATCGCATACCTTTACATGCACATAATTCAAAATAAACAAATTCTATTCTACTTACTCTACTGTGTCGAGCTCATGTTTAGGTATTGTAAATTTCAAACCGCCGACTGTTACGTAGTGCGTTCAGAAATAACGCGTGTGGTCCGAGGCAGAATAAAAATTAATTAGACGTTAAGAATCTAAACGACTTAAAATTACAAATTTTAGGCGTATCCAACATGCTGTCATAAAGTGGAAATAGCTGATTTTCAGAGCGAAAAATATTTCCTTATACGAACTTACCTAATATCCGTTCGCAAAACTGTCTCATGAGCGCTGTTGTAGTGTTTACGCAGTCGGTAAAAGTAGAAATATAAGTTTGTTTATGAAATAAACTTGTAAATTAATGATGGACGATTGTTACCTAAATACAAGGGCACTCGTAGCTCATGGCCCTGTAAATCTAGGTTGTCTAAGATCAAAGGGTCCGCCGACATGTGACTAACATAGGTCATTGTCATTTGAATCTGTTAGCAGAAACGAACGTCATCAGAACATCTACTTTTCCATTAATTATTCAAACCACCTTCTTCGCAAACGTGTTCAAATTATGCAGATTTTTCCTAACAAGTCGTAACGTAACACATCGTTTTGTACCATTGTTTGCTTACAAGTCAGCTTTCTTACTATTACATCCGCGGCATGTCCGCTGACGCTGGCAAATTACGCTTCACAGGCCGCTTTCGTCGTCCAAACTTTTCATTGACCCCAATTTAACAGCCAGAACGTAAATAGGAGTTAAAATGGTTTTGTTCTCCGCGGCAAGGTTAGACTAAGGTAAAGAACGCCTTTCACATGAGTTATTATCGATATGCACGCAGAGTTACGCGGCTGGTTCTTGTGGTTGTGAAGCGGGGTGGGTCGGAGCCCGCAATGTGCATCGTTATGAAATGACGTCGACGTCAGCGCGTGACGGTGGTGAGTTAGCGGCGAGTGTCTTGCGCTAGCCGGCGGGGAATTATCCGTGCTCCATCTGAGTTGTCGCAACGCTGCGCTGCGATTGGCCGCCGGTGTTGCCATGGCGGTGTTAAAAGTGCCAATTCTGGCGCAGTTTGTTTTTAACATACAATTTGTGGCCCTGCTAATGCACTTACCTAATCTTAATATACGATGTGTATAGTTCGGTACAGTTTTCGCCAACGTTAATATCTAAGTATTTAGAGAGGTATAGAATGTTAATGCCGCTTTACTACAAACTTATCAAGCGTGTTCACGTTAAAATTTCAAATAGGTACAATAAAAAATACTGTAGCACAGGGGTGCCAATTCCATAAAATACGCTAAGAACACTAGACCACAAAAATTCAGTTGGCCAAAGGTCTGGCAAAAATCAGAAATCAGCATACTAAGTTTTTCTCATTAACCAGTTTTCGCGATAAAATCCAGCACCAGCCATATCCACTGAGATGGCAACACTTCCGTAATGCTATTCCAATGGATATAATTACTTGTCCAGCCCACGTCTTTCACCGTCGCGTTAGAGCCGCTCTCGCCGTGCTCATGGCGATTCGATTTACCTAAATAACTGCGGTTGGGTGACTCAAATATTTCTTGGTTACAGATCTGCAGTTGGCGGCGGAGCTTGGCAAAACACTGCTCGAGAGGAACAAGGAACTAGAGACTGCACTACGCCAGCATCAGAATGTCATTGAAGATCAGACGCAGGAAATCGAAGTGAGTAAAACATCGTTTTTTACCGGGTTCTCGCGAGGCGAGTTTTCGAGGTGAACGACTGCCAATTATGAGGTAGATCATGCTTTTAATGATGCATTTGGTTTAACATATTCAAGCAATGAACCTAATTCGGCGTTAGCACAAATTGAGTATTGATTCTTTGTTTTGGACCAAATTTATTGCAATTTCGTGATTTTTTAATCGATCGGTCCAGATCACTTTCCCATGCAATCATAATCCATCCATCTTCTTTCTTCGTCAAAGCTTTAGTGCAAATAAAAATTGACATTAAAAACTTTCAATTTCTATTACGGGTACTGCCCATGGTTATGTCGGCAAGTCACCTTTTAAACGACTTAGTGGCGATAGAAAAATTTTAATGTGATTACTTCTTGATTTCAGTACTTAACAAAACAAACAGTCGCACTGCGCGAAGTAAACGACTCAAGACTGAGAATCTACGAGCAACTCGAAGTGAGCATCCAAGACTTGGAGCGCGCCAACCACAGATTAGCCGTCGACCATGCCGCCGACAAGAAACACATTAAGACGTGAGTTGATTACAAGCCGCGCCACCACACCACACCAATACACGCCTTAAACACAACACTGTAAACATCACAACGCTTAAACCCTAGTCTCTAGTCCAACTTTTTACACTTCGAACACGGAATCACTCTAAACATATTCTCATAATTATGTATGAATGCGTCGGAGCATTAATCTCACGCCGCATTAGCGTCTTAGAAAAGATACATTACTTACGCCTACTTCCTCTCATTCCAGTTTGTGCTCGAACATTGAAACGCTGGAGGGAAAATGCGAGGATCTACAAAAGACTGTCGACGACTTGAAAGCGCAGCTGGAGATTGCCAGGCGACGCGCGGAGCGGAAACCAGAGAGCACTGAGAAACCCAAAGAGAAGGAAACTAAACCCTTGGACCCCGTGACTCCGAACTCGAAGAAACTCGACGTAACGAGCACGCCTCTGAAGGTAATCGCACCTCTCCCAGAACTGACTAAAGAGGATGAGGACCTGCTGAGGGTGAGCGACGAGCTACGAGAAAGCAAGGTTGCGTTCGCTCAGGAACAGAGGAGGGTCACTGAACTTGAGGAACAACTAGCGTCTATGGTCCAGGAGAACAACAGACTGCAGGAGCAATTAAGAAATTGGAATCAGAGAGAAGATGAGCCCAAATCGATGCACGAGGAATTCGCGATCTTAGAAGAAGTTAGGTAAGACACTTGAGCTTAAAATAATAATGCAATCAATCTTTTTTTACTTGTTCCTTGATTTATCTTCACCATCTTACTGCTTTGCAGACAAGGTCAACTATGCATCCGATGTCTAAGGGGCGTGGAGCGTGGGGACGATATGTCTTCCATGCTAGATGGAGATGACGATGACAGAAGTGCCATCAGCTCTCTTATCCTCAGTCCCTCCATTCAGGACAGTCCTAGAGATGAGCTCGTCACCACTAAACTCATCAAGTTCGATGTAAGTATCTGTACAAAGTTACATGCAACCCAGTTTTGTATCTATGTCTTTATGTATATTCTCTCTACCTTCTTTAAAACCTTCTTTAATCTTGTTTTGTGAATAACTTTCTGTCCGATTAACTCTCTGTATAGTCTTCAAATCTTTGCATTTAATCAAATGTGAATCTAACTGCACCACTCTGAGAATATTTGCAAGTAATTAACAGTACTAACTACCGCTGGACTAATCATTCTACAATTCATACGAACCTAGAAGAAACAACATTTGCATTAGCAAGTCTCATTTAAAATCAGTTTGTTCTTGGAACCACACGATTAAAATCCCCTTTGAATACAGCTCACGAAGTAGCTTTCGCACGCTTGAATACTCGCATGTTGAGTCATAGCTACTTAAGTCAAGTCATTTCCCTTTAAAATCTCATGTGAATGTTTCACTCGTTTCTAGGCGACAAAGCTTTTCCAACTGCCCCTGATGTTGTTGCTCACGCTTTGCATATGCATTATGAAGCGCATTTGCAGTAGTTTTCTTTGGATTTATCGTATGTAGTCGAAGGTACGTCCATTACTGACACGTTACTAGTGTAAGCGATCAAAGCACGCTAATAAGGTGAAGGTACTTGTGACATCAGTATTGGGTAAACCGCACGACAGTTGATTTCAGTCTATCGAATCAGGATGCATGTTTATATTAACGACTAAGTGAATACTAACAAACACTATCGGCCGGTCACAATAATCGATGTATCGACAGTTTCATTTACTAGAAGTAGGAAAATGATAGACAAAATGTATAGGCGTTTTGCCATTTTCCTGACTCTAGTACGTTGAACCGTGGATACTTTAATTGAATATTGGGAGATGCCGTAAGCTTCGTGAATAATAAAAAGTAGATTAAAATCAATTGTCACTATTTGTAATGTGTCTAAATCTGTGTGGAGTAATGGGTGTATGTTTGACTAATCATCTTCGAGTTCTGAGTACATCATCTAGTAAAATACCATGTGTTCATTCATATTTAATCTCCGCATCAGTTACAATGTTACGTCCAACATTGCATACCTATTTTTCATACTGTACGTTAATAAAGGTGCTTACTTCTTTATCTGTTCCATTATGAAACTATCATAATTCAATAATGATCATTGAAAACTTAAATCATTTCAGTAACACACATTTTTCAAACAAATATTGAATTTGTCGACATCGAGGATGCAATAACAAATCCATCATCAAACAGTCTATAACAGTTCATTTTCCGTCTTATTTCTACACAATCATCAATATAGACATTTATGCTTCAGAATGCCAAGGAGAAGCTGCTGCAAGGCATATGGGCGAACAAAGAGGACGGTCACGACAACCCCTACAGAGAGCTCGTGCAGAAGTACGAAGCTCTGCTCGAAGTCCAGCTCTCGCAGGTGAAGAACATCCGCAAGAACAAACCCAACACGCTGCCCGCCGTTTCTGGGCCTGTATCGCTCCAAGACGAGCTGCAGACTTCAGGGGACTACAGCCACTTCAGCGTCAAAGACACCGACGAGGAGAGCGGCCACGGCGAGGAACAGAAGGAGAACCAAAAGAAACAAGACGCAGCCTCGCGCAAGAAGTTCATCCAGACCCCAGATTTCTCCGAAGCAGAGACCTCAAGCTCGGGCTTCTCCGACGAGACCAGCAACAAAGCCACGCAGACGGAGCGCGAGCGGCCCGGCTCCTTCCTCTGCACCATCGCGGACGGGGAAGACTACCGCTTCAGTATCTACGACGATGTCAGCCCTATGGACAGCCGGTTCCGCAACCGCCCCGAATACAGAGAGCTGTTCAAAGAAATCTTCACCATCCTCAAAAAGGCGGCCGAGAACAAAGACGAGGGCGAACAGCTACCGTTGTTGGACGACACCGCGGCCGGCAAAGTCCCGCCCGTCACTCCAGCCAACGAGGAAGCCCCGAGCACCTTCACTGACGACACTCAGAGCGTGCTTTCTTCTGCGATGTCTGAACAGTCGATTCCAGTGTCCGATATCACAGCTCCAGACACGCCCACACTCAAACCGAAAGAACGACAGATTCCCGAACCGGTCAAGAAGAAAGAAATCGAGAACAAAGAGAACAAACCGGTGGAAGAGACCCCCGCCGTGAGACCGAAAGAAAAGAGGGAAGCTGAAAAAGAGAAGGACAAGACGGCCGAGAAGGAGAAAGAGAAGGAGCGCGTTCTCACTCCGCTCGTCCGTCAGCCCCTGGAGTACATAGCGGCCACTAGAAAGAAGTCGAGACACCGCAATAGGAAGCAGAGCCAAGAGCGGCAGGGCGCCGACTCGCCGGTGTTCCCCTCACCGCCGAAGATAACCTACCAGAAGTCGTCGAGTAAGAAGCGAAGAGACTACCGGCCGATAGAGGTGAGCCCGCTGGTGCGGTCGAGCGAGGCGGCGGCAGACTGGAACGGGTCCACCTTGCAGTTCTACAACCGTAACATGAACTCGCCGACCCCTAGCGCCAGCGGCCGGTCGGGCAAAATCTACCAGGGATGGAACCCCGAGACGGATTCCTGGGACATCAAGCAGAGCACGGCGTCCCAGGAGATCCACAAGCTTCGCAAGCTCGAGCTCTCCTACGCGGAGGTGCTCCGGAACGCGGACAAAACCAAGCCGCGGCGGAAGAAGCACCAGTAAATTATTCGTTAAATTTTATTACATCGACCCCTCCCACTCGACCGTGGGAGCCGAGTGATCCAAACGCCATTTGTCTTTGCCAACTGGACATTTAATTTAAGAGTATTGTTTGTGATCTGCTAGTGTTACTTTATTATGTGTACCTAACTTGTATTCGAAATCTAAAATTGCCATAATATAAACCGGTATAACTTTCGTATACCTCGATAACATTGTATCTGCCTGTCAGAAGGATTCGCTATAATTCTGTAATAACGAAACAGTACTGCCCTCCGACAATACCCCGAACAGTACACCTTGTACGCAACAAAATGACCTTGCATTTATGTGTAAAAAGTTGAAAATAGCTCGAATTGAGTCCTGCATTTGAATATTTTGAATTAAATTCGGCACTTTGATAGTTTCGAAATTAAACTCTGATTCTGTTGCTATATTAGTCACTATTATAATTGTATATTATGTATTTGATTTATGTTTTGTAAATATTATTTGCGTTAAGTTAATTATATTTTATTGCCATGGATATTTGAGAGTACTCAAGGTTTGTATGGAAAGTATGCTAAAGTATTTAATGAAGACAGGAGGTTGGAGGTATAAATAAAAATTTGCATTAATAATATAATCAGCTTTTCATTTCTCGCCTGTATAAATAACATAAAGCGTAATAAATAATGAAACGCTACAAGTATATTACAATATAATTTATGCATACTTTATACAGTCACTGGCAGTGGCATTACAATGAAAAAGGTAGATATGAAAGCGGGACGTTAAAATTGTCCAATTGAACAATATGAAGGATTTATTACGCCCTCATTTATTATCTTTACCAACGAGTCACTTCATTTATTTGGGTTTACTATGACCAGCAATCGGATATAGCGGTGCAACACTAGAGGATATTGACAAAAATACTTAATATGGATACAACCAAAATCATAGGATCTTGTTTAATAAAGTCGCTATTCAATTGTCACATTTTCAAATACGCAGCTTAAATTATGACATTTAAGTCAATATACACAAATTAAAAAAAAAAAAATCTTTGTTATACAATTGTTCCAAACATTAATACTAATTAAAATTAATTCATCATTAACACAGTAAAGTTATATCTATATTAGCGTAATGTTCGAGGTCACTCACCTCATGTTGCACCAGTATATCGACTATTTTTACTTTTTTTTAATCTCACTTGAACTCAAAAACTCGTATGCGACGTGAAAACTCAACGTCCATATACTGAAACGGATATCTCACGCATTAGACGAGCCTAGCTCGACATGTCAAGCCGCCTACCTGATTAGCGCGACAGGGTGCGAGTAGAGTTGCGCGCGAGATAGGCTATATACCTGTCACTGTCTAACTAGAGACGTGAGACAGTGATAGGTACTCTATCCCGCGCTGGATGGACCAATATAAAGAGCTACGGATTACTCCGTAATGTCGATCAAAAGTCGATTAAAAACGCCCGTTAGTTTATTTCATAATGATTGAGTTAGTTCCGTGTTGATACATCGCGCGGTGGTTTAAGATCGCTCGGCGAAACTAGTGGGGGTAGTCGGTGCATCGAAGGCAACGCAGGGGGGTGAAATGTAACTGATCTGAACTCTGTCGTTTTAGGTACTTAACTAAATGTAAACAAACTTCATTTACTTCATGTCAGATTTGAGAGATTAATAAGCTTTTTTTTACTACCCACATTTTATCGGATCAAATACTTTAGCAAAGGAATCTCAGGTAATATGTACTGATCTGATGGTCGTTAGTATTCTAATTTCTATTGTTTCTGGTATACCTAAACTTAGGCACCAACAGACCATTTTTGTTTTTTTCCTTCCTTTGCTAAACTATTTGAAAATCCGATAAAACGTTTACTACCCGTAAACCTGTCAAATCTGACAACTGAAGTTTGTTTACCTTTAGTTAAGTACAGTCACGAACCGGGATTGTTGAGCCACTTGCCACTGTTCGCAATTTAGACGTGTAATCAATGACCGATATGACCGACTAGATGTCAGCTATCGGATTAGTATTACACGACCAAGTTACAAACATAGGTAAGTGGCTCAACAATCCCTGTTCGCGATAGTACCTAAACTGAAAAAGTACATTACACTCCACAGATACCGAAGAGTAGTAAAATTTACTGTGCATACCCCTTCTACTTCTACCGAGCGCTCTTAACTCACAGCATGCCCTACTTTTTTTATTGCAATGCCACGGCCGCTAGGCGGATGGTTTACTTGTTCTGCGCTTCTAGCTCTTTCTCGACGATCTTTCTGTACTCGTCGAACCCGCCCTCTATGCTCGAGACGGAACCGTTGCCGCAGATCCAAAGCTCCTTGCACACCATTCGTATTAACCGCTCGTCGTGGGAAACGAGGATCACGCCACCCTGCAATTGAAGTTATTTAATCAGTCATAGGCCCGTGTCATTTCGGCTGTACCTATATGATAAATATTGCAAATTCCGACTGCCGATTGTAAGGAGATAGTTCGAGTCCTGAGAAAGGACTTAGCCTATTCTTTACCCCGAAAACGGCAGTTTAGGAAACGTTATTGACCAATTTCAGTTGAGCTATCTGTAATATGGTCGCTCTTCTTAGTCCGCGCTCACTTTACTGGACATTTGACGCACATCGAATCGCTTTGTAGCTGTCTGCAGGTAAATTAGGTAATAGGTACATACATAGGTACTTGCAATCAAGCCTATGTTCCCAAATGCGGTAGGCAGAGCACACTAAACGTGACAGGCAATCCATGAAAATAAATATTTCACGCTTCGGAGCCTAAAGCATAATTTCAAGTTTGAAAACAGATGGAAGAGGTAGTATAAGTGACAGGTTGCTAGCCTATAAACTTTACAGTGTAAAGCAGTGGTTCCCAAACTTATTTTTCTCGTGGACCACTTTCAAAATTTACTGGATTTGGTGGACCCCCCCCCCCC
>BHDV01042719.1:0-18656 GCA_005406045.1 Adoxophyes honmai | reverse complement strand
CCCCCAGCTGCTTTATTTCTACCACATTCTTAAAGCCAAAAAATAAAAATGTGTCGCTTCTGAGTTCTGTCCCTATATGGTGTCGGGATAGAATAACACCACTCCATTTCTTCCGTGGATGTCGTAACGTGAGAGGCGACTGAGGAAAATAGGTTTAGATATGCTTTAGGTTAGGTGACAGGCTAGCAACCTGTCATTTTTATGCCTGTTCTACCTGTTATCACATCTAAAATTTTGCTAGAAGTGGGTGCGAAGCGTGAAATAGTCAAGATCATGGTTTTGTCTATGTCACGTTCCGTATTCTCTGCCTACCCCGTTTGAGAATATAGGCGTGATTATAATGTATGTATGTAGCTATGTATCCTTATCCTTATCCTTACTTCCTTACTATAGGACAATCGGCGAGACATGATCCCTGACATGAGCCATGACAGTTCACGTTAGTGATGGGGCGTGTCGATGGAACTTAACTTTATTAAAGACGAAGGAGTTTTGTTATGTTGTCGTTGAAGTGATTTAATTTTTTTGGCATAAATTAAAAACTAAAAAAACCTAAATTTTCCAAAAATAGAAATGGACCCATTTCATTTCCTTATCGTATAATTTTACCCAGTAAACAAACTTTCGTTTTGTGAATCAGGTCATTTATGTAAGGCCCGTACCGAAGCGCCTGAGGATCGCCAGCGCCATCTGTATACGTTTTTGACAAAATTGACAAGCTTCAATCAAATCACATCTCATCAATGCTATGTCATCCCGCTCCATCTATACTTTTCTTTTTCAGCAGTCTGATCAATTGCGTTGCAACCACTCTAGGATTTCACCTTTATTGTTGTTGCTAGTTGGTGTTTTATTCACTTGCACGGAATGATATGGGGCATTGTCCATTAAAATATGGTGAAGCTCATGTAAATTGTCTAAAAGTTTTATGAACCATTTCTTGAAATTTTCAAAATTCATTTCTTCATGATAATCAGTCGTTTTTACTGATTTGAAGGCCCACAAGCAGTTAGGGACTAAACCTTTCGCTGTGCCTGCATGGCAGATAATCAAACGCTGGCCCTTGCTTTCCGGTGTTTTGGTACAGGACTTTTCTGTATCGTCTGTCCATGCTTTGGGGACTGTATGATTGGCATTGAGCCTAGTTTCGTCCAAATAAACCACTTTGTCCCAGTTCTCAACGTTCTTAATTTTTCGTAGAAAATCACACCTCATCAATGCTATGTCATTTCGCTCCATCAATATTTTCCTTTTGTCAGACTTCCCGTACCGAAATCCACATTTCTTTATGACGACTCTGAGAGAAGTGATACCGCCTTTAAATAAATCAGCAGATTTCAGCGATGCCAATAAGTTTTTGCAAGTTGGCGTAAATATGATTCCGTATCGCAGCATTCGCAGCCACATCGAAGTCATCGGGATGGGTTACGGGGTATGCCCTGTTATGTTTCTTATTCTTTGGAGATGAGAGTATGTTCTTCTCCATCGAGGATTTGCCGAACTTCTCCTTTGTAATTCGGGAGACGGTAGCCTTTCCGATTCCCAGAGCATCAGCAACACGGTCGCGTACGTTCTCAATTGGCAACAAAGGTCCACCATTTTGTTGCTCGCGAGCAAAATGATCTCGCAAGCGCACCACAAACTCCAGCGTTTCACTGTTGAGTACAGTTTTACGTAGTCTTTTCGGCATTTCGCATTGCAGACAACTTAAATGATTATAAATCGAAGACGGAAAGTGTACTACTTTAGTGTATTTTGTGTACATTCTTTTCAACTTATCGACATTTTTATCGACATTTTTTTATCGATATTTTTCCACATTAGTCGATGTCTTCCAAACGAAGTAACTTTTGCAAGACGTAAACGTAAATTCTGGTTGAGATAATTCCTTGTAAATGTTAAGAATTGTTATAATTCCATCGAAATATCATTGTAATGAAATAAATCTACCTAAAATAAATAAACGTAATTTTTAAACGCCTACGGTTCGATTTCAATGTAACGGTGACGCCGCTACAAGGTTGTATCGTGATTATTATTGTCAGTGTCCCAGGGATCATTACTCGTCGATTGTTCTATAATAAATGGGAAAGTGAGTTTATTTGTTTGTTCCGCTTTCACGCCGTAACTACTGAACCGATTGCTTTGAAATTTTGCAGACGTATAGTTGGAAGTCCGGATTAAATAATAGGGTACTTTTTATCCCGGAAAAAATTTATCGCGGGCGAAGCCGCGGGCGGAAAGCTAGTAGTGTATAAAGTAACACACAAAAAAAAACCAACAACTCACCGTATACTTGTTAATCGCCTTGCCGAGGGCCTCAATCGTCTCTATATCGAGATGGTTCGTGGGCTCGTCGAGAACCAGGAAGTTAGGGTTCCCCATGCACATGATAGCGAAGGCGACCCTCGACTTCTGCCCCCCGGAGAGGCTGCCGATGGTCTGGAGCGCCAGGTCGCCGCTGACGCCGAAGCTGCCGAGCTGCCGGCGGTACTCCTCTATCGTCTTGCCTGGAAGGGAGCGCTTGTGAACGATAGTCTAAACAGGCAACGTGTTAAATATGTAAAAACCGGCCAAGTGCGAGTCGGACTGCAACTGCATAATGATAAACTGCATAATCACGTTTTTTGTGTGGGAGTCTCACTTAAAACCTAACTTTTAAAGTAGATAACTAAATATTCTGTGGATTTCAAGTTTCTGCCTGTTACTGTCCCAATGGCCCAAGAACACCAAAACATCACGATTGTTATCTCCCATAGCGGAGTCCCCCGTAAATAATCAATTAATTTTATTTTTAGTATTTGTGTTATAGCCGCATTAAAAATACAAAATCCAGACGATTGGACGGACGGACAGCGAAATCTCAGTAAATAGGGTCCCGTTTTCACCATTTGGGTATAAAATTTTCGATAATCTGAGAATATTGCCCAGTTTTATCTCCCGCAAGGTCAATAATAAAAAAAAAACAGGAAATATTTCACAGGGCTTCACAGACTCGTATACCAGACCACTGGCTAAAATATTCACAGTCAATTTTTCCCGCCGTCCCGTTAACAAATACATACACGAATTTTACATACATACATACATAACCAGGATATGTAAGCAAATCTACAAGGGAAGTGTGTTAGGGCAAGGCGGTCGAGGGCGCCCTCGAAAAACGTATATCGATCAGATCGGCGATGTACTAAACAAAGCCCAAATAAGGAGTACCCGAAACCGTCGAGCGTGTATGACAAGAGTGATGAATGTGAGTGAAGCGAGAGAAGTATGTCAGAATAGATGCGAATGGCGCTCTGTTGTCTCTGCCTACCCCGCAGGGAATAAGGCGTAGGCAGAGACAACAGAGCGCCATTCGCACACGAATTTTATGACCAATTATTGCATTTCAAGCCGCGTGAACGACCCTAAAGCGACAGTGTACCTGGGTAGCTCTTCTGCAGCAGCTCCACAGAGTTGACGTTCATCTCGAGCTGATCAACGTGGTGCTGCGAGAAGTAGCCGAACTTGAGCCCGCGGTGCACGTTCCGCACGCCGCTGCTCGGCGACAGGATGCCCATTATTATCTTGAGCAGGGTCGTTTTGCCGGCGCCGTTGTCTCCCACCTAAAATTTATTTTTATTTTTTCATCATCATCAGCCTATATACGTCCCACTGCAGGGCACAGGCCTCCTCTCAGTATGAGAGGGCTTGGGCGATAGTTCCCACGTGGGCCCAGTGCGGATTGGGAACTTCACACACAACGTTGAATTACTTCGTCGCTGTGTGTAGGTAGGTTTCCTCACGACGTTTTCCTTCACCGAATAGCTCGTGATAAATATCAAATTTGATATCGCACATAAATTCCGAAAAATTCAGAGGTGCGAGCCCGGGGTTTGAACCCACAACCCTCTGCTTGAGAGGCCACAGTTCGAACCGCTTGGCTATCACAGCTTTTTATTTTTTAAATGCAATAAAATACATATATCACGCCTGTATTCTTAAATGGGGTAGGCAGAGCATACGAAATGCTACATTGACAAAACCATGAGTATTTCACGTCCCGTAGCCACTTCTAGCAAAAGGTTCAAAAGTGTCAGGATGTTACTCTGTCGCCTAACGCATATCTAAACCTATTTATCCTTAGTCGCCTCTTACCACATCCACGGAAGAAATGTAGAAGGGTTATTCTAAGCCCGACACCACACGGTATAAAAAATGTGTTTCTTTTACTCAAACGTGCAATGAAATGTTGTTTAACGAAAGTAGATAAAGTTATGTATGTATGCAACTGTAGACAGTTAGACATTAAAATACTCATGATTCTGAATTTTTCGAGATCGTGGCGATCGACAATGCAGCCAATGTAATGGGAACCTTTGAATCGGGCACGATTTAGAGAGGAGATATTTAGTTTTAAGATTTTGAAGACTAAACAAATAAAGTTTGACTAATGATGTATTTTGTGACTTTTTATGAAATTCGCTTTTACGCACTCATTTCACAAACAACACTGGTATATCAACGCCTTTTATTACAAACAGTCACATAAATAACTAATCTACGAATCTACGAAATATTTTTATAATAAAAATACTTACGATACATATCCTGGACTCCAGTGTAGCACCGAGGTTGACGTTTGTGAATATGATTTTATCCTTGGAATAGTAGAAGCCGACTTCGTTCAGCTGCAGGATCGGCGGCGAGAGGGGCTCCGTCTCCGGAAACCGGAGGACCACCTCTATCTCCTTCTCTACTGGCCTGAGCTCCGGACTGTGGGGAAGAGCGAGATGGATAGTAATCACTTAATCAGGTAGTCTATTGTTTGTCCGAATTTTATATGCCATAGGTTCATACACAAGCGTCGCACTGTGCGAGCGTGAAGACAATAACAATATAACTGCACGCGTGCGACAAGATAGCAGCAGCGAGTTAACGTTCTAATTTCCCTGCGCTCTTCGACCAGCCTTTAGCTAACACAAAGCTGAATAGAGGCTCGTAAACGCAAGGGGAAATCGACCTTGTTATCTCATGAGGTTAAGCTGAAGATCGATTTTATTGGGGCAGACCTATTGGGATATTGGGGCAGCTACAGCCAATTTCTTGGCCAACTGTAAAAGCACTCACAGCTTGTCCAGCATCTTGATCTTGCTCTGCACGGAGGAAGCGCGGTTGGCGTTGGACGGGAACCGGTCGATGAACTCCTGCGTGTGCGCGATCACACTCACCGAAACGTAAAGCTCGCACTTGAGCATAAGCGTCGCACTGTGCGAGCGCGAGGTCAATATTACTGCAAGCGTACGACAGAGATAGCAGCGAATCAACGCTCGAAGATATCTGTGCTCCGCGACCGGCCTTTAGCTAACGTAAAACTGAATAGAAGCTTGTCACACTCACAGCTTTACCTTGATCTTGCCTGTCATAATATTAAGGCAAGGGGAAGTCGACTTTTTTGTTTCATTGAATATCGATCTTATGGGAGGTAGTTTCTTGGCAAACTGTAAAAGCACTCACAGCTTGTCCAGCATCTTGATCTAGCCTGTCACAAGGGGAAATTGACCTTATTTCAGGTATTGGGGCACTCACAGCTTGTTCAGCATCTTGATCTAACCTGTCACAAGGGGAAATTGACCATGTTTTTTCATCAGATCCATGTATTGGGGTACTCACAGCTTGTCCAGCATCTTGATCTTGCTCTGCACGGAGGAGGCGCGGTTGGCGTTGTACCGGAAGCGGTCGATGAACTCCTGCGTGTGCGCACGGTGCTGCTGCTGCGCCTCCCACTCGCGCTGCTGGTTCTTGTGCTTCTCCGTCTTCGTTTTGTGGAACTGCTCGTAGTTGCCCCTGGGAATTTGTTCAGAGATGATGAGTCTCTGGTTTGTAAGGGAGCGTCTACCACTAGTGCCAAGAGCATTCAAAATTGGAGATTCGTATTTTTTTTTATATTGGACACTTTGTTTTTTTTACAGTAGCCTAGTCCCAAATTAGGCAATTGGGTAAGTACTTAGTTGACTTAAAAAAACTACTTAGTCCGTCAGATAAATTATCAAAAAATATTATACTTGTATTATTTTTTTCATTGACATGCAAGAAATGACGAGTATACAGTGTTCTGAAGTTTCGACCGGATAGCCCAGCGGTTAGAAAACCTGACTTTGGAGCTTAAAATCCCGGGTTCGATCCCCGGTCGGGGCGGGTGTTTGTATGATGAATATGATTGTTTGCTTTCGAGTCTTGGATGTTTATCTGTATATACTTAAGTAAGTTTATCCGTTGTCTAGTACCCATAACATAACACAGGCATTAAATTGCCTACTTTGGGACTAGGTGATTGGTGTAAAAATTGTCCAGTGATATTTATTTATTTATTTATTCCCGTAACGTCACCACGTGACTTTTTTTTTACTAAGACGCGAGGTCACAAGCCCCTACTTCGGAAGTTCGATGATCTATACGTTTGTCGATATTAAACACGTGTCTCTTTTTTTTCATAATCATAGTAACGGACTAATTAGAATCATTTATTTTTAGTCCTGTCATGATCCCTATTGGAGACGTCAAAAAGTGATCACGCGATGCTACTCAGGAGTACTGCAAGCCTAAGCCAATAGTCTTCAACAGACCCCTGGTCTCTACCTGAACAAATCCAGTAATCACCAATCTAAACTACTTACCTGTAAGGGTCTATTCTCTGCGAATGTAAGTGTAAAATGTCGGTAGGCACAGTGTCGAGAAAGTTCCTGTCGTGAGAGACCACCAGGAGGGTGGTCGGCCAGTTCTGCAGATAGTTCTCCAGCCAGATGATCGCCTTTATGTCCAACATGTTGGTAGGCTCGTCGAGTAATAGGAGGTCGGGTCTGAAAGAGACAAAATCACCGAGTTTAGATACGCTCCGACGGCGAGAAATCGTGAAAGGTACGGAAAGCAGGTAACGGTAGAAAGAGTCAGCAATAGATACCATAAACTGTCAAAATAAAAAACAAATTAAAGAAAAACTTTCATTCCAGACCACTTAGTTGTCCATAGTGTTAGCGTACAAAAACGTTATAATTTAAGTTAGTATAAAAATATATAAAAAAAAAAAAGTATCCTACTAATGAAGCTAAAAGTATAACTTCTTACTTCCTCTCTTTGAACTTCAGTCGCCAGGCATAATACCTATCTGCCTGGAGAGAGATCGCTCTATTGAACTCTTTCCCACAATAGCATCAAATGTGGTGGTTGTCAATTGTCCGCCGGTGTTGGGAGTGTACCCGAGACCGCTGAGGATGATCGACGCAATTTCGCCAGCCTCTGTCGCCTATAGTTGAAGAAAAAAACTTACTTGGAGAAAAGCGCCCTCGCGAGGGCAAGTCTCATCCGCCACCCTCCGGAGAAGGTCTTGGTGGCGCGCGCCTGCATATCGGGGGTGAACCCGAGACCGCTGAGGATGATTGAAGCACGCGCAGGCGCCTTGTCTGCCTCGATCGCCTCGAGTTGTGCGTAGATCTCTGTCAGTTCTGCCGAGAGCGCAGTGTCTGTCGACCTGTGCAAGAATAATATACATACATACAAACATAAGGTCTCCAGCACTTCAAATGGCAAGATTGTAAAATTACATGGAAAAGCGATGCGCGAATTCACTACTTAAAACTTTGCCAAGTTAGATTTCGGTTACTATACTGTTTTGCTTCTTTTTTTTAATTGAACAACTAACGTTTCGCTATTCAATTAGATAGAAAAACGACGGATAATATCAGAAAATGTATGAGAGTCACGACATTTTGCCATCTTTAGTAAATTAAACAGTCAATAAATTGAACATTGAGACGTATCGTAACAGTGTTTCGGGCCAGTTTGTAGACCTTCATTGGGAAAATTGGTCATGAATTATCTCTATTGTTACGCTAAGTGCTATTAGGCATTAGTCAAAAATGTGAAGTAACAAGTTTTCTTGTACACAATTTGCAATTTAATTTGTTATCTGTAAACTGATGTTTAATTCAATAGGTAGCCTTATTGAGCAACAAATGTAATCATTATGACCAGCTATGGTCGAAGTTTTCATCCTTGTCAGAACATAGTACTGAATAGGAATTCGCACAACAATATATTAAAACATTTAATGAATTAAACAACATACATACATACATACATATTCTCACGCCCATATTCCCATGAGGGGTAGGCAGAGCACATGAATTCAAAAATCCAGTGCCACGTTTAGCAAATTCAGGGTAACCAGATAGTTAAACGTGATATTGCGGTGACAGGTTGCTAGCCTATCGCCCACAATACACTAACCCTTTCCCAGAGTCGACTCTTACGACACCCACGGGAAGAAAGGGGGAGGAGCTATTCTAACCCGGCACCACATGAATTAAACAATACCCTAGTTTTTTTGAATTATTGGACACTTCAGCCAACATTTTATCTCCCTATTCTCCATTCTGCACAATTTTTTTTAAGACAGCTGCAGAGAATATTGTGCAGAATCACGAATGAAGAAAAAATAATTATGCTTCAAATTGGCGAAACACTTACCCATTATTAATAGCGGCTGTGATATCCTTCTCTCTCTTCAACAACTTTTCTCTCACTGTATCACACTCCAGTACGCTTTGGAGGGCTATAGTGTCGTCTCCCACCACCTCTTGTTCTACGTGAAGGATGGAGATGTGTGAGGGTATCTTTAGTTGCTTGGCTGAGATCATTCTTAGGACCGTGGTCTTGCCGAGGCCGTTCCGTCCGACAAGCCCGTATCGCCGACCGAAGGCCAGTATGAGATCTGCTCCTTGTAATAACACTCTAAAAAGCAAAAGTAATAGGAGATGAATTACAAATTTTAGGTGACTTAATGTGTCTATTGGCTAAATACTTTTAAAACCAAGTAGATTAAGTAAAAACGGAAATTTGATGAGCTGGTATTTTATTTTGATGGCCGGATACTGGCTCGCGACTCACAGTTTGGGAAACACTGTTAGGGAAGGATTATTTGCGGTGGTTCCTTTGACTTGTTCCTATGAAGGGAATCGCTTCAAAACAAAATTGGAAAAATCCATATCAGCCTCAGACTGCCTGACCACATCAGTTTATCAAATACATTTTTATTTTAGTTTTATAATTCTTAAGATATCACATTCATCTACATATATTAATTGCTTTAATCATTGTTGATTAAGATAAATATAATTTTGAATTACTACAGATTACGCCAACTTGGTAATTTAATATTTTCTCTTTTATACACTACAAAATCCAATGTTTTTGCAGTACTTTCTTTCTTGTTTTTTAATGTAGCAAGACCAACTCGTAACCACGGTTCGCTTTAACGCGGCAATGCGGTCAGGGTAAAACTATATCAAAATAACGTGATTTAAGTTCACTAAGTGTTACGTATGAGTGATAATCACGAAATATTCAAATTCAAACATTATATCAAAATTTTGTTCCATATCTTAATATTATGAAGACAAAATGTATATTTTTGACCTGTATCAAAATAGATAAAATTCTTAAAAACTACAGTGAACAATTAAAATCGTTACTCACCTATCACCATAAGCAATGTCAAAGTTCTCTATCCTAATGTCCTGTGTCCGATTGGTGCCTTTGGCTTCGAGTTTACTATCCTTTTTGGATGTGACCTGTGATGCTGTCGCTGTCTGCAGGACGGGAGCGGCCACTGGTGCCTTCCCCTCCTTCTGCTTCTGCTGTTTCTGTTGTAATTTGGCTTCTGCTTTCTCTAATTTCTTTGCGTCTACTTTCTAAAACAAAATATAATTCACAAATTCACATCTGGATTTTACAGAAACTTGTACTAACTATCAAATAAACCTGAAAAGAATCTACTCAATACAATTTTTATTTTTAAATTCAAATACCTGTACATACATAGAACCACAAAAAGAAATAAATATGTATGTGAAAAATAAATTAACAGTCAAGGATAATTAAAATTAACTTATCGAAATATCTCACTACTCTTTAAATAATCTTTTATATTTATATTGGTATGTAGGTATCTCACACATATAATATGTGATACCATTATACCCTATACCTTATCGGTTTAGGTAGTTAAAACAATATAAACAATCTTGACATGTCTTTTTGTTGAAATACACAGTCTAAAAATGAAAATCGTTACACTATACAATTCAATTATGAAAGTAAAATGATTTTTTCATACCTAAATTGTAAAATGTAAAGATTTCGATTTATAAAGTGTATGTTTAAATAAAAAGACATGTCAAGATTGTTTACATTGTTTTAACTACCTAAACCGATAAGGTATAGCTGTAGCTAGGCTCCTTGCCCTTGACAGGGCACATAAAATGTTACACAAACTGTCACGGTTTTCCTTTTTGTATCCTTTTTTGGTTCTACTTTTATAAATTTTTATACCTTATCGGTTTAGGTAGTTAAAACAATGTAAACAATCTTGACGTGTCTTTTTATTTAAACGTACACTTTATAAATCGAAATCTTTACATTTTACAATTTAGGTATGAAAAAATAGTATACTTTCATAATTGAATTTTATAGTGTAACGATTTTCATTTTTAGACTGTGTATTTCAATAAAAAGACATGTAAAGATTGTTTATATTGTTTTAACTACCTAAACCGATAAGGTATAGTTTATAGTTATTTTAATTCAGGTTTAGAGAAGTTGCAAATACATCGCCAAAAGGGTTCCTAGACTATCCACACAAATAGCCATGATAGATTTTGTGTAGTTTTTAACCGACTTCAAAAAAGGAGGAGGTTCTCAATTCATTCTCAATTTTATTATTATATTTTTTTATGTGTGTTCGCTGATTACTCGAAAACGCCTGGACCGATTTGGAAAAATCTTTTTTCGTCTGAAAGCATATGGTTTCCAGGTGGTCCCATTGTCAGCATATCTTGACCTGATAGTGGAATATAAGGGAAATCGAGGGCAACCCTCAAATTTTATAGGCACAGGTAATGTTTTTAGTATATTTTTCAAAGCTACACTAGTATTTACGCTAGGCCTGCTGGTGATGGAAGGTCACCCTCATTAGACAAATGCTTTCAGTATATCACAAATTTGAAGTTGGTTTTTCCTTGGTTTCGGTCAGTTTGTTGGTTCTACCTTTAGTGGGAGAGCCCCTCACACCTGCTGCCTCTCTGCCTAAAAGGTGCATTTTCCACACATTAAAAAAGGTTGCAAATGCTTTAAGAAATTACTCACCAAATTATCATCTCTAGTCTGTAGCCATATACTCTTCAGGTCTTCTGTGGTCTCCTGCTGCGTCGTCATGGAGGCAAGGTGTATGGGAGCGTCCAGTACTTTCCTGGGGCCATTGCTGTTCTTCGTAGACCCTGGCTGCAGCATATGAAGGAGCTGTTCACAAATATCTCTGAAAATGAAATTATTGAAATTGTTTCAGTGAAATGTTATGAAAATAATGAGTAGTTTTTGAGAAACATGTATCTTAGGCTAGGATTAAAGCAAAATTTTATCTGTGTCACAATAGCCGTACATTGTGTATGTATGTCCTGCTCCCCAGCATCAAATTTTGGATACTTGAATTTTAGTTTTAATGTCATTAATCTAAAGAAGAACTTGACTATGTCCTTCAATTAGGAGAACAGTCAGTTTGTACCAAGATTTTATTTTTGTTAAACCATAATTTAAATATTTCTTTATTTGGTAATGAAAGGGTTTCCAATTTATACCTCCTATTAAATTTTTATGGAACATTAAAATCTAGTCAAATTAACAAAACTAACTGAAATATGTTTTTGAAAAATCTTCAATATTTTCATAGTTTTTAAAGAGTATTCAGATCTTGTTCACATCTAGCTATGAATAAAGCATGAAAAATTAAATTCATATAAAAAAAATCTACATCACATTTATATTGGCCCATCTGTTTACGGGGTTTGATTTTTCTTTTCATTGAAATCTTAGTGAGTTGCAGAGTACGAATGTGAAAGTAATTCCGACTGTTTGTTACCTTTTCATGTATCATTAGCATACCCCGTTATCAATGTTGCAAATCCATTGAAAAAGCCAGGGATGGCACTGCACATCTATTTTTTAATATGTGCCTACTTTTAAAAAAATATAATTTTTATTCACCTTTTTATTTATAAATTTTAAGATTTAAAAGAAAACAAAACCTCTTTTCAGCCCGTAATTGACAATTTTTTTTAAACTTCATAATAGGTGGTTACGTCATTTATTTGTCAATTTTGATTTATTTTGAAGTGGAGCAGTCGATATCATATTTAAAATGGATTTTATACAGTAATAGGCGACAACATTTAACGCCAAGTAACCTAGAAAAATTATTAATAATATAATTATATTATCGGATTTATATAATATTTTTAGTTGTCTCAATAATCAGACAACTAAAAATATAGTTTGCATGTAAAAACATTCTTGTAACATTAACATTTTTAGGTACCTTCCAATATGTCACATGTCGTGACATGACAGTGCAATAAATGTTGTGCGACAACCCTATGGCTTAGTTTCAATGAATCTGCAACACTGATAACGGGGTATGATCATTAGTTGAAAAGATTTTACCTAAAATAGGTTTCTTTTAATTCTAGTGGCCAATTGAAATTGAGCTCTCATCAATATCGTCACTCTAATAAAACAAGTCAATTATCTGATTTTATTAACAGAGCAGGGGTTCCCAAACTGTGGTCCGCGGCGCCCTGGTGCGCCGCAGAAAGTATTGAGGGGTGCCGCCGTGAGATGATTCTTTATTCATCCGAAACCATTTTCATATTTTACATTTTACACATACATATTTTCATTTTAATTCCTCTCAACCTAAATACTACCATTATGTCAGCCTATTTGTATTGTATCTTTTTCAAATAGTTACACAGGGGAGGGCACCGTGACAGAATTGTAAACTTATGGGTGCGCCGTGGGCTGAAAAAGATTGGGAACCCCTGTTATAGAGGGTCTCTATTAGTTCTCACAAGTTTAATATGTAAATTTTACAGGGACACCACCTACAACACCAACACCTATTCTATAAAAAAAGATAAAGCCGGGATTTTTTTGTTTCAAAATTGCAATAAAATGCAAAATTTTAATAAATTGTCAACAAGGTCACACTGTTTATGAAACAACATTTTAGCATAATTATTACAAGCATGCAAATTAGTTGCAACAGGTTCTGTTGCAAAAATGTAAATCTCTATGAGACTCTACCTCCTTGCAATTGTAAATGTAGCTCTACCACCAAGACAGATACTTTATGGTTTTTGTAAGTTACATACATACAAACATGACACAATCATTATGTATATTTTCCAATGGGGGTAGGCAGAGCCCATTAAATGATAAACAGGCAAATCATGACCATTTTATGTTTGAGCACATTTTTAGCAAGTTTCAGATTTAAGCCAAGTACTTTCAAAGTTAAATATTAAATTAGCTGTAAAAAAAGTAGTTTTACAATAATTGTAATACTTATTCAAGTGTATATGTACTAGTACAACTTTTACCTGATATCATCTTCGGATTTCTCAGATATTCCCTGAAGCACTTCCCCGACGGCTTCATACACCTCCTCCGTATCCTCAAACTCTCCAGCACTATTGTCCAGGATGTCTGAAGGAATAACATGAACCAATTACTTGTACAGCCTCTGCCATTGTTACAGTAAAATCACAACATTATGAATGAAATTCTTATAAAGATCTAAATCTTAGCGTCTCTTCGATTCGAATGACCAATTACACCTTCATATTTACACGTCGCTGCACAAAAAGTAACAGCAGTCGCCATAACCTCAAGAATACGCACCCTCGACATATTTCTTCGATTCTTCATCTATTAATGGGAACTGCCTCTTGAGAAAATCGCCACAACTGGCCATTGTTAGTTGAATCAAGATTTGGTAGTTACCAAGAGAATAATTAATGCATTTAACATTTATTTATAAAAAAAACTATAACTGCACGAACCGATGTCACGTCAGATTCTCATTCATCTGTCAATGTCATTGGTTTCACGTCCATAGATAAAGAAAACTAGTAAGAGGAGGTCAAACCGTTCCAGATTTTACTAAAAACGCTTTATATTTTCGTTGTTTAGTCGACGGTGGACCCACACGGTATGCCAGGCTACGGTGCCACCGTCAAGACCGGTCGATCGAAGCGACACTGTGACAAGAACGGACACGGATGTTCTCCACTATTGCGCACAGTGAAGCCGCAACGTCCATATTTGTTCCAGCTTGCGTGACTTGTGTCGACACAGAGGTTGTTGATTCGTTCGACTCTAACGACACAGTGCAGCTTGTGACGGACACAGAAATGGAAATATTTTGAGCTGAATCTCCAACTGGCGCCAAAATAAGTTTAAAACTGTACATTGATTGGTTTATTTTCTTTGTCGGAAACTCGTACTTGGGAAGCAAAATGGATGAAAATAATGTTGCCGTATTGGCTATTTTGGATAATCAATGTAAGTATACATATGGAAAGTTTTATTTAGAAGTTATTAGGAGAAAAACAAATTAAACTAAATTAAATAAATCTGTAACAAGATGGGACTTAGCTAATTACGTCGTATATGATTTTGTGTATTATCTAAACTTTTCTGGGATAAAAAGTGGTAGGTAGGTACCTATACTGGAATTCAATCTAATGAAATATAATCTATTTGAATTTTTTATGGAAAATTTGGTATGCCAAATTTTCCTAAAATCAGTTTAGAAGACACACCGCGAGAAAATGTAACAGACAGTCAGTCAAAGGTATTTTTGTGCTCATTTTAAATTATAGTTGGGATAAATCTAGGTACCTACTGTATGTAAAAAAAATACACAACTCCTTTCTTAATGTTTAAGGTACTCCATCAGCATCCCCATACAAACCTAATATGGCTATGCCCACATACAGCCAGGCTCACACCTTGACAACTATTCCATCTCATGAAGAACCAGAACCCAGTGAAAGTAATAAGCAGAGTATGTACAAAATATTTACTTCTAAAATTGATCCTACAGTGACTTACTGTTCATAATTATTTTGTTATTAATTTGTTGCCATTCTGTGGAAGACTTAAAAATATCCTTTTTTTAGATGTCATTTGGACCAAGAATGCAACTTTAATGCTTTTAAGTTTGTATGAAACCAAGATGCATGTAATGGATAATCCCAAAAAGAAAACTAAAATGTGGAAGAGTATAGCTGAAGAATTGAGATCACTGAATGTTGAGGTATTAACAATAATAATCAAAAGCATTAAACAATACGCCTAATAATATCAACATTAATAAAGGTTTTATTAAATTGCCTACAGGTCACACCAGATCAAGTAAGATGGAAAATAAATGCACTCACAAAAAAATATAAAGACTGCATGGAAAATGGACAAGGTCAAATGTCATTTAAGTATTTTAATGAAATGCATCAAATTCTTGGTAGGTTCAGTGATGATAGTGTCACCTACAGACTGGCATCTGGAGTGATGCAAAATCAAGAGGATGCAGAGAGAGATCCATCATCCTTTGGTAAAAAAAGAAAAACAACAGCCCCATTCAGAAACTTAAGATTGGAGCAAAGAGCAAAAATCCAACTAGATAAACAATGGGTAGAATACTTGAAGAGGCAAGAAGAACAAAAGTTAGTAAGAGATGAGAGATATGAGAGGGGTTTAAAATTAAGAGAAGAGGAATTACAGTTGAGAAGAAAAGAATTAGAAATGAAACAAACATTAGCTTTTAAGAGGCTTCAGTTGAAAGAAAAAAAACAGGAAGAGATTCTGAGAATAGAGAGGGAAAAATGTGAATTGTTGAGAAAGTTGTTAGCAGATCAATAAATTATAATGTATTTTATGCTTTAGGGCCTTGCAATCTTTGATGTAGGTATGACAAAATTATTGTCTCAAAAATAATTCTTGTGCTATAAGAGGGCAACATAATACAGTATGTACAATATAAACTTAACAGTTAAATTTATGTCAAATCCAAAACTCTGAATATTTACTAAACAAGTTTAATCTCAGGGGTGGTATTCATTAAACTTGTTACATTTTGACCTATTTATTTTGAGGTTTGATTATTTTAAAGTTGAATAAAAAGATATACCTATGCACATTTTAAATTAGCAAATACACATAGCACATCATGTTTTTACACATTGCTGCTTATCATGAATAACGTCATAATCCAAAATAATACCTTGTTGAACTTTAAATTGCAAAATTTGACCATTAAGGTCTAATATTCATCTACTTTTCAATTTGAATTGGGCCGATATTCACGATAAGCAGCATGACTGTACATTACCATTGAAAATGAATGTCCATTTTTAATACTTGTTGATAGCAAAAATAAACAACAAAATATAAATTATGTTTAAAGATATTTATAAAATTATAAATTACATACTACCTTTATCAAATTTTTTATTCACACTTTTTCCATTCATTCTCTTCAAGATGATCATTTTCATTTATACAATAATTGTGTAATATACAAGCTGCAACAATTGTGTCTGTAATGAAAGCTATGTTTCTGTACACTGTGAAAAGTTTGATTCTTCGAAATCTACCTTTAAGTAAGTTGAAACTTTTGTCACTTAATTTTCTAGTACATGCATGGATCCTGTTGTATTCTCTCTGATTTGGAGTGAGGCGCTTATTTTCTCGAAAAGGAGGGACCAGCCAAGGAAGAGAGGGATACCCAGAGTGACCTATGAGAAATGTGTCATGCGGAAATAGAACATCTCTATTAGTAGTTGCGGTATTATACAATGGTGATTTCCGCAACACACGAGCACAGTTTGAAGAGCCTGGTTCACCGCAGAATATGTTAGTAAATCTCATGTTTGAGTCCACAGTTGCTTGTAGAATGATCGAGTAGTATCCCTTAGGGTTGCAGTAGTCTCTTGCATTTTTAGGTTTTTCTATTTTTATATGTGTACAGTCAATTACTCCTAGCGTACTTGAAATTCCTGTTTTCGATTGGAAACCATCACAAATTATTCTTATGTCATTGTAGTCCTGAGGCCATTTGATGGCATCATTCAATTTTGTTAACATCCAAGCAACTACTCTTCTTATTACTCTGAATGTAGATGATATAGATATATCAAATTTTGAGGCGATTGGCGTCAATGGTTCAGTATTGGCAATAAACGAAAGGAAAATATAGAAACACAGTTTAGGTTCTAATGGTTTCAATCCGAATTTGTGAGATGCAATAAAACCGGATTTTTCTAATTCATCTGAAAAAAAGATGCGGCCATTAAAAAGAGTGTTGGTCAAATTAAATTGCCAATTTTTAAATCCTTATTTTTTACCTATAAGTCGATAGGCGGTTTTGCGTGAAAGCCTGAGGCGGTTTTTGAATTCTGCATCTGTCCATGAGTCCACGATGTGAAGATAATCATCAACTCTTCGCCTCCTCAGCCTTATTAGATATTGCATTAGAGGAAAAAATAGAGTATCTGAATCACTGTCTTGCCCCTCACTGTCTGTGGAATCCTCATAAGCCTTAACGCTACAAACATCGCTCCAGCTACCGGCATCGCTGTCATCACTGCTACTAACTTTAGTTTCCGCTAACCATAGAATTACTTTACGATCTGCCATTTACATTTCTTGAATCAATTAATGTTATTATTTACTTCACTCTGAATTGAACAACAACATCCCATTTTTTAATTATCTTCATGACAATTTGAATGTCAAATTCAAATTGACACTGACAGTTTTGATTGATGTCAATCTGGAGTCGGGCCCCATAGAGTAGCTTTTAAACAATAGGCTGGAACCGCGTAACAGGGTCATAGTTTTCGTGTGAAATCTACGCGAGACAGACGGTTGAAGCATAATTTTATTTATTCTCTTTGGGCTGAAGTTTCATTTATTTTTTATTTAGATTTGTTCGTTTAATTAATTATTTGCTTAAATAAACGCCTTTCGTAAATATTGTAAATATAGTCAGAAACAGTAGTTTAATACCAAATGAAATAGTATTTAGAAAACCGCCATAAATATAATATATTATATATTATTATATTATAATATTTTAGAAGTTGAACCCACGTCCGCGCACGATATTTTCTGAGGCTTTCATAAAACCAGGCGGCGCGTCGCGGCAAACTGGAAGTCTGGAACTGATCGTCACTCGAAGCTGTCAGTTCGTTCGTCAGTGTTGCCAATTTAGCAAATAACGCTGAATTGGAACATTTATTTGTTGTTTTGCATCTGGCATAGCATCATTAGGTAGATATTTAACCATGAATTTACTTTAAACGAATTTTAATTAGAAACGTCAATTAAAACAAAGTGTTAAAAGTGTTTCACGTTTTCCTTTTTATTAGGCACTCTTTTTCTTGCCTTTGTTTAATTTTATATTTATTTTTTCATATCAAGTCTTAAAAAATAATAATTGAATTGTTGTATGAGTAAGTCTTCCTACACCAATCGCATTCTTTGACTCCTCCTGTAAATTAATTGCATTATGTACTATAAAATTTAATTATGTTCTGTTTAATTTGACATTAAAATATGTTTGCATATTTTCTAGCATTATTTTACAACAATTAACACAATGTAGGCATAAATTTAGCATTGCGTTGACAGCACTGTTGAGAACTGAAGAGCCAGACTGACGCCAGCCAATGGGCAAATCTACAGGGTGTGGCCTGTAACAGGGGCGATAAATTAAATCGTTA
>BHDV01042619.1:12427-46091 GCA_005406045.1 Adoxophyes honmai | reverse complement strand
ACTACGTTTGTATGGAGAAGCGGCGCGACTCCTATCCTCTTAAGTATGGCTATATTTGGCACATTTTGCATGTCACATAGTGATGAGATGGTTATTAAAATACGTATTAAGAAATTGGTTAGGATAATTGTGTGGTGTCGGGTTAATAATTCTTAACACACATTTCCGTGGATGAAGTAAGAGGCGACTAAAGGTTAAGGTAAATTTTAGGCGACTGACTAGTAACCTGTCACTGTTATACCTGGCCACTAAAAATCTAAATAATATACTAAAAGTTATTTCAAAAGTAATTATTATCAGGGTATTCCAAAACTAGCATGTCGCTTTTACGCGGTACAACCATACATACATACATACATATTCTCACGCCTGTATTCAAAAGAGGGGTAGGCAGAGCACATGAATTCAAAAATCCAGTGCTACGTTTAGCAATATCATTCCCAGAGTCGACTCTTACGACACCCACGGAAAGAAAGGGGGAGGTGCTATTCTAACCCGGCACCACACGGGGCACAACCAAGGTACAACATAAATGGAAGTCCAATGGGGACACCTATGTTCAGCAGCGTACGTCTTATGGCTGAGATAATGAGCCTGAAACATCACATCTGGTTGAGACCAAGGACCAGCAAGTGCGGAGTAGGACGTCCACCTACAAGATGGACAGACGATCCAATAAAGGTCGCCGGAACACGCTGGATGCAAGTCGCTTCCAGCCGATACATATGAAATTCCAAAAGGGGAGGCCTATGTTCATCAATGGACGTCTTAATAGATGATGAGCCAGAAATATCAAATCGAGTGAAGACCACGAACGAGCAAACACAGCGTAGGACATCCACCTACAAGCTGGACAAACGATCTTAAAAAGGTCGCCGGAAGACGCTGGAACGATGGAAGACGATGGAAGTCCAAAGGGGAGGTATATGTTCAGCAGTGCACGTCTCATGGCTGAGATAATGAGCCTGAAACATCACATCTGGTTGAGACCACGGACCAGCAAGCACAGAGTAGGACGTCCACCTACAAGGAAGCCGGAAGATGCTGGATGCAAATCGCTTCCAACAGGTGTTTCGCACTGCTAGATCAAAATGTGTCTCAATTCAAAACCAAGCTAAAGGTTCATATGCCAAGACTCATTTTTGAGTAGTGATACATTTTGAGTTAGCTCTGTTTTGATCTTGCAATGCGATGTATGGAACTCCAAAGGGGAGCTCGGGAGGTCTATATTCAGCAGTGGACGTCTTATGGATGTGGTTTTGTTGGAAGGAGGCGTGACGGTACGCATGCAAGTTTAAAGCTAGATAAGAGACATAGTAGAGGCAGCTAGCCAATTAATTGATTCCTTTAAAACGATTTAAGCAATTTTGACGTGCTCTGATTGAACTTAATGAATCACATACGTGTTTTTGATACAAAATACGTGATGCACTTCAAAAATATGTGGGTTATTAGGAAAGTATGCCAATGACTGATAGAATAATCGCGGTTTTATGAAACTGTGCCGGCGAAATCATTGACATATAAAAACCTAAGTCCTGGTAAGAGACCTATTCATCAACTTAAGTGTCTTGAAAAAAATGGTGTCCAAATTGGCTGTTGTCTGTGCTTTGGCACTTTTAATTCAGGTAAAATATTGGGTCTCTGATTTTAATTAACAAATTATTTACCAAAATGGCGGTAGTGACTAAAGCTGCATTTAAACAAACAAGGACAAAATTCAGAGAGAGAGTTGGTTTAGTCACGCGGAGAGAGTGAAGGAAACCAGGGTGTCTAAGCAAGTTTACAAAGGATGTTTGAAATTAGAAGTCCTCAAACCGACGAGGATGTATGACGTGAGCGTTAATGAATTAAACGAGAGAAATAAGTTTGTCAGAATAGCAGCGGCGAGTGGCAATCTGTTGTCTCTGCCTATTAGAAAATAGGCCACGATATTCAAGATGATGATAGATAAAACGTTGCCTTTGAATAACTCTTTACTCGTCACTGAACTGATACAATTTTTCATACGACAAAAGCTGGTGACAGTGATCACTCATTCCAGAACCCTAATAAACTAACTTCATCTTCATTCCCTAGTCCACCATCAGCCAAAGTCTTCGTTCCGAAAACTGCAAGCCCAGAAGCAGCAATGGTTCCGGCAGCGTCCGTGCCATCGGCATCGGCAGCTTCAAGGGCGGCAAGTTCGTTGGCAACACCGAACCAAACTGTGATAGACCCTCTCCTGTCTGTTCTAATCAGATCTCTGTCCAGAATGATGTCTGCTGCGTTTGCGAGGATAATCTCAGGTAATTGTAACAAAAACTATTTAACTGTTAAAAAAAATTGTCACACGTTTACATTTTTTGAAAGTAAAGTCATATATTGTCACGCCTGTATTACCCAATGGAGTAGGCTGCAGTCACAACATTTTTTTACCGTTTTTTTTGTAAATAATTTCGATATAATGTCACTTTGTTCAAATTTCTTAAAGTAAAAGCTAAATGCACTTTAGCAATAAATAACTACCGGTTAATTTAGCCAAGAACATACCTGCAAATTTATCTCAGATACTGTTTCCCACTTGCCTTAAGTATATTTAACAAACTACCAAAAAAAAACAAGTCAACGACTTAAACAATGAATTCCAGTCAATGAAAGAATACATTGGTGCCAGCACACTAGGATAAAATATATTCTAACATTTCCGCTTAGACACAATGTCTGTTGTTTACACATTATCAAAAAATATATACCGTCTCTAAATCAAAGTATTTCACTACATATACCATTTCATTTCAGCGTGAACCATCCTGTCACTGTCAGTAAAACTGGCACCAACTGCCGCTCTATAGTTACAAGAGGAGGGCCTCTGTCCGTAACTTGCTATGGACCTTTGGCTCCAAAGGGCATCAGTGTCGAAGCCTACAATGACCTCATCGGGGACCTTGTGATCACCGGTTCTCTGCCCTTCCTTAGTGCCGTTGGTTTTGAAGGTGCCTTCCGCACTGAAAGCATAACTCCTGTATCCTACGGCTGTGGTGATGGGAACATAGCTGTGCAGCAAATCATCGGTGCGCAGCCTGGTAGTTGTGGCTATATCCTGTAAGTTCATTAGGTCCTAGTACTCGCGACATCGTCCGCGTTGAATGTTGAACAGGCAATCCAGATTTCTGTTATACTTTGCGTCCTCCTTTTACCTCCTTAAAGAATGACATTATGGTATTATTATCCACAAGTTATATTGTTTTTTGTATCTAAGTACACCTACCTTGTCTGTTGGTAAATGTTAGAATGAGTTGATATTTGTTGTAACTTATCACGGTTTTTTATTAATAAGTACTTATTGTTTTGTTTTGACTTTTGTTACTTTTTTATTGTGAAATAAAGTTTTCTGTGATTATATTTTGATTTATTGTCACTTTTATATGCAAACGTCATCTAATTCGTCATGGAATTTCTACAAACGTCATCTAGGTCGGTACGTCATTTACTGTCAAATCGTTGTATACTGCGGTAATGAAGTTTCGACAATCAGTTGCATAAATCCAACTTTCAATTTTCTCTCTGTGGTACCGAGTAATAATTTACTTTTTTTTGCAGTTCTATTATTTATCCATAGTAACATGGTTATTTGCATGGAAACTAAGTTAGTAAAGTCATAGCATCTGCCCCGCTCTATAGAAGTCTTATAAATTATTACATAAGGTAAAAGTACCAATGCTGGACACCTCAACGCCCAATAGATGGCACCCATCTGTCACCTGTCTTATTATAGCATAAGGTTGCAAGTGCCAAGTATTGGGTCAGTGTCCAGCATAGGGACGCTTACCTTACACCGTGACTATAAATATTGACAGAAATAACGTACACCTAATGTACAGGAATAACAGAAATACTTCAAAATTTAACATTGATAGATCTGATGATCAATTAAGGTTAATTATTACGTTACTAACTCTAATTAGCAATTCTTCCTAGAATAGGAGCCACTTATACATTGAGGATAGAACCTATAGAGTACTAATGTCATCTTGGTTGTTCGGAAATTATTCCGCAAAACAATTGAAGTGATCGCTGTGCTCTTATTGGCCGGTCCAAGATCGCGCGTAACGCTAGTGCCTTTTTCTCAACGGTTATTGGCTCTGTACAGTTTCTGTGACAGTGACGGTGACGTTTAGTATGTTGAAATTAACAAACTATTTGCGGACCGGGGTTGCGAACATTGTTTCTCTATAGGTTCTATCCTCTATGCACTTATAGAATAATTTTACATTTAAAACAGGTTGAAGAGGTTGATAGAGGTCTACTTTATTGAGTTTCATAGCTATTTTGTTCCAAAATTCAATAGGTATGTCGATGCTTAGCTTACGAAAGATAACAAAATAGCAGCTAAAAATGTATGGTTGTTACATCTTCCTATCTCCAGTAGGTTTTACCCTCGATAGATCGAATGTTGAGTAGATACCACAATTTGACCGCTAATAGTGTGATAGGGGAGCGAACTAGTGAGAGTGTAAATATAAGTGGCTAATATAGAGAAATTTATAGTGGATGGGTGTGTTGGGAGGGGAAGGCTTGGACGGACGTTTTGTGAACAAATCTGGGATGTGTTCTTAAAAGTTAACTGAAACCGATCAGCATGTAGTGAAAAGAGTAATAAATGTTAATGAAGCAAGAGATATGCCATGATCGTAGGAATTGGAACAAAGTGGTCTCTACCTATCCTACCTATTGTGAAGGGAAATCTCAAGCATACACTCTTTCCATTGCACGCGAGGGATTGTAATAAGCTCATGAGGTTAGCAGTACTTAAGTACAGTTATCAAAAAATACTTATAGTTATATACCTACTTTATATTCCGTGGAAGCAGGGACGTGTGTTGGTGTGGGATGCAACCTGTGTCGATACACTGGCACCGTCCCACCTCCACGGTACTTCTACAGAAGCAGGAGCGGCAGCTGAAGCGGCCGAAAAACTAAAAAGCACAAAATATAGAGGTCTCGGCCCAGAATACCTTTTCTTACCATTCGGGGTCGAGACCTTAGGTCCATGGGGTCCCAGCGACACCAACTTAATGAAAGAGCTCTCCAAGCGGCTGGTTGATGCAACCGGAGACCGAAGAGCTGGCAGCTTCCTCGCTCAACGCATCAGCATTGCGATACAGCGAGGAAACGCTGCCAGCGTCTTTGGAACCATGCCTCGGGGGTGCCCATTTTTAAATATATTTTAGATTTAAGTTTAGTTTTAAGGGATAAGTCCGCCTTTGTACTTCGCCATTTCATTTGTGTATAATTTTGTTTTTTGTATTATTTTTTTTCCTGTTGTACAATAAAGTGTTTACTTACTTACTTAGTTTTTAAGTTAGTTGTATATAATTTTAATTGTTTTTGTTTTGTACATATTTGTTCTGTAAATAGAAATAAATTTCAAAGTTCTGGTATTATCTTATAAGTATAGAAATGGAAATGTTGTTATGTGGAAAAACTTCAATAGAGACATCTCTCTCTAGGCAGATGTTATGCCTGGGGACCGAAGTCCACAGAGATAAATTTGGAAGTTGTATTTAGGCAACCGATCTTCAAAACTTCGTTAGCGCCGTGTAGGATTTTGACAGTTCATGATGTAGGTACATGAAGTTTGCAGAAAAAGTTGTATTACTTGATGCTAGACAATAGGTGGCGCTAGGGCGCTTTAGTTGGTTCGGTTAGAATTTGATCTGATTCTTTTAAAACTTGATAGAAAGTGACTAATCTAAGGTGAATAGGAATGGCATATTCAATCAAAAATGTAGCAAATATGAACAGGATAAGTAAGGAAGAGGGTTCAGACAAACAAGTAAGTTATGTTTCAAGCCAATCGTATATTCCCGACGTAAAATAAATCTCAGTTTAGTTGCACGGGCAGGGGCTAGCGCAAGGGCTAGCGCAGCCGCACTGTCCGGAGATGGAGACGGAGCCGGAGGCGGGCACGATGCCGCTGAAGTCGACGGCGCCGAGCACCGGCACGGAGCCGACGACGACGGTGTTGCCGGCGACGTTGACGTTACCAGCCACGCCCACTTGACCTTCGCCGGTGCCGCCGTAGCTGCCGCACGACGCTTGGCTCACGGAGTTCAGGAGAGCGGAGCCCTGGCTGGAGATGGCGATGGGGGCTGCGATAGGAGCCTGATTAAGGGGGGCCAGATTTAGGGGAGCCAGGTTGAGGGGAGCTGGGGCGTAGCTGTAGCCGTAGTTGCCGTAGTATGGGCTGCAGGTGCCGCACTGCTGGCTCATCACGGACTGAAAAGGAAGTCCACACATCAACATCTATATTTTTGAACACCTAAGACTCGAGACAAACATTCGTGTCCATCACTCAAACGTCTGTCCCGACCAGGAATCGAATCAGGAACCTTTAGCATCAAAAATGTTACATAATCTTCAAAACTTTTTCCTCTTCTTCGCTGTGAAGGTTTTTCATTGAAAGTCTTTTCAAACATGTCTTTTCAAATAATTCTTTAAGGGGGTAAAAGGGGGACGCAAAGTCAGTACGCATCAAATATTTCCGAATTGCCTGTAATGTTGTATGTTACCAACTTCCCGAGATGTAGTATTTGCGAGCATTATATACGAGTGCGGTGCTCGAACGGACTATGTTTGCAGGCCCCTATTTTAGAAAGAGGAAAATTTGTCAGCGACATAATGTCAGCCGACACCATAGTGGACAGAACCTTTAGAGTACTAATGTCATTGAATTTATTCGAAGACGATTCCGCCAAACCATGGCGGCGTTCGCTGTGCTCTTATTGGCTGGCCTAATATCGTGCGTAACGCAATGGCTTTTTCCTCTATGGTTATTGGCTCTTTACAGTTTCTCTGACAGTTAGTAAGTTAAACTGACGGTTTGCGGGACTGGGTGGCCATCATTGTTGTTGGTTCTCTATTGGAAGGCATAAAGTTTTTTAGACTAATATTGTTTCGCATAACACTTTTCGCCGAAATTGTTTTTTGCATAATCATCATTACGCATATTTTTTAACGCATAACATTAAAAAGCATAAATACAGGAAGCATAATTGTCATCAAGACTAATATCTATAAGCATAAGCATAGAAAGGCATAATAATCAAATGGCATCATATCAATATGCATAACAGTATTATGCCCAAAAATAGTAAAGTTTTGTGCCAATGGCTCGTAGTAATTATTGCTATTCATACCAGTGGTATGCATGGTTATGTATTATTTAGGAACTAAATCGATGTCGATGTTGGTCCGCGAACTATTCCGCGATGTTTAGGCGCTTCGCGCCTGGATTTTATACTAACCTAACCTAACTTAATAATAGTAAATACATGGTAACAATGAAACTGAGTTTTTTAATTATGCATAAAGACATTTATACCAAATAATTATTAGCCCAAACAATTAACAGTATGCGTAATGTGTATTCGGCCAATACAAATTAGTCCAAATGAAATTATGCTATTAGCGTAGTATGCCAAAAAAGTATTAGGTCAAAGTATTATTATGCGAAAGTACTGTTATGCCAAAATTAATTATGCCAAATCAATTATGCGAAACAATAATAGTCTAAATAAAATTATGCATTCCAAGGGGATCCCATTGTTTTTCTAGTTGGCCTATCCTCTATTGCCGACACGTAGGTATCAAACATTTTGTTATAAATAGGCTTGTTGCCCTGGGCTAGAAAAAATCAGTTAGTCCGTTCATTTAGTCAATTAGTCTGTTCGTTAGATTATGGAAAAATATGACAAACATTTACTTTCTTTTATCAAATGACTAAACATCGACGAAGTTTTAAATCATGAAACTTCAGGAGTGGGAGCTAGTGACGTCACGACTCGCTATAAATTGTACCGAGTCGTGACGTCACGCGAAACTTTTAAGCGCTGTATTATCGTCATTTTTCGTTTGTCAAATAAAAGAAAAGATTTGGGTACAATATTTTTGGTGATCTATCTGACGGACTAAATAGTTTTTTTTTATCTGAGTCACGAATTTTGTGTCCATAGTGACAAAACGAAATGATGTTTTTACTGCCACACCAGTCTAGTGCAATGTAGGTCAGTTTGTCATTAGTCATTTGTAAACAATTAGTTTTGATGATTAGACACGTAAACCGAGTCGACGCGTTTTTGTAAGTCATTACAATATTTTGTTACGTTGCATAATAACACTTGTGTAGGTACTAAAGTCCATTAGCAATTTGAGAATTAATCTAATTGAATTGTTGCCCGTGTGGTGCCGGGTTAGAATAGCACCTCCCCCTTTCTTCCCGTGGGTGTCGTAAGAGTCGACTCTGGGAAAGAGTTAGTGTATTGTGGGCGATGGGCTACCAACCTGTCACTGCAATATCACGTTTAACCATCTTGTTACCCTGAATTAGCTAAACGTGGCACTGGATTTTTGTATTCATGTGTTCTGCCTACCCCTCATGGGAATACAGGCGTGAGAATATGTATGTATGAATTATTGTAATTAGATTGGAAAATGTTGTGAATGTTTCAGCATTTATTTACATAGGTCCCGGATTTTTGGCAAAACCATGACCATTTCACTTTTGATAACCATATTCACATATTTTTATTTATTTTAAAGATGTAGCTATAATAGTGACAGGTTGCTAGCCTGTCGCCTAAGATATACCTGAACCTATTTCCTTAGACGCCACTTATGACATTCATGAAAGAAATGGAGAGGTGTTATTCTAAACTTACACCACACATTAAAATAATTTCGTCACAGTTTCGAATTTCCATCACTACTTATAGTAATCGGTCTGTTAAGTATGAATCAGATCGTTTGATAATTATAATATTGAGTGGGTAAAGTTACTTTACTTTTATCGATTCAGGTTCGATAACCTGATCGAACCTGAATCTGATGAGTATCGATATACTGCCACATCACTAGCCCCCAAACAGAACAATAGATATGGAGAAAGTAAATATACTGAATAGTTAATTAGACGTTCTGTGACCTAATCAGGGATGTTTTAAGAAAAAGGTCAGGTCAAGAGTACGCGAAACCGACGAGCATGTATGTAGAGATTAATGAATGAGGATGAAGCGAAAGAGGTACGTCAGGATCGTAGCAAGCGGAACAAAGTGGTTTCTTCCATTTCTTCCGTGGATGTC
This sequence comes from Adoxophyes honmai, assembly GCA_005406045.1. NCBI lineage: Eukaryota > Metazoa > Arthropoda > Insecta > Lepidoptera > Tortricidae > Adoxophyes > Adoxophyes honmai. The sequence continues at coordinate 36,969 of BHDV01042619.1, read as the reverse complement.
ATAAAAAGCGACTAAGGAAATAGGTATATTGTAGATATGGGCTTGCAACCTATCACTATTAGAGCTGCCAATTTTAAACATAAAAAGTATGAGAAATAGGCAAGGTTTCGTCTACGTAGCACTTCATGGGCTCTGCCTACCCCATTTGGGAATACAGGCGTGATGTATGTAGGTATGTTTTTTTTTTTGTTTTTTTTTATTACCTGGATCAGGCAAGCCTGGGCGAAGATAGCGAGGACAGCGAAAGGAGACATGGTCACAAAGGTTTCTTGTTTCTCAAAAGAACTAAGACTGACTCCCCAAAAGTTAGATACCTCTTTTATACCAATTATTTCTTGTGTTAACAAATAATTCGGCTTAAAAACTCCTATCGTTGTTACCAAACTCACGTGCTCCGCTCTGTACCAATCATCATTGTTATTGTTACAATCTTCAATTGTGTCACTAAAATTCAGTGTGCTATAAAAATGGGTCAATGTTCCAATATGTCATTCTACGTTTGTCACCAAACTCAGAAACTTCATAATGTCTCCCCAAACCGTTGTTCTTTGCGTTGCTGCGTTCCTGGTTCAGGTATTGATCATACATACATACATACATACCATCACACCAGGCACTTCATACCTACATGCTTGTCAGTTTCGGGTATTCTTGAAATGACCTGTTTCTAAAACGACCCCGATTTGGTCAAGGAATGTTCGTCTTGGTCTTTTCCTCCCAACGTATCCATCCACAGTTCCCGTATAAATCTGTTTAGATAATATTCTTCCATCCATCCTTTATGATTATGACCAAACCAACGATGCCTACAAAGTATTGATCGAAGTATTTTTATAGTTATTTATGTGACTGTTGTATTACTTACAAAAAACCTCACATCAGATGTTTGAAATTTAAATGTAGATTTTAGAATCGGTATCGGTTTCATTATGTAGAAAAATAAAGGTACCACATGTAACAGTTTGCGTCTGATTTAATGCGAAAATAACTCGGTATTTACATTGTATTGTTATAATTAGGTTCAAGGTATAGACACTAAGGAAAATCCGTAAATTAATTTCATAACTTACGTACATACCTAATTTGCAAAAATAATAAAGAGTCGTCGGTATAAATATTTAAACAGGGCTCTTGCCACACTAAAGTGCCACTTGTCTTGACATCAGTTTGAAAGAAGAAAGGGTCCATGATCCTGAACGTCTGGGTAAAATGCTTTCGTGCAAAACTAATCCCCAACTGTCATTTTGCTTTTGGGATGTCGACTGGGTTATCCATAACCATACTAATCCGTACCAATATATAAATGTGAAAGTGTGTTTGTTTGTTTGTTTGTTTGTTTGTTTGTTTGTCCGTCTTTCACGGCTAAACGGAGCGATGGATTGACGTGATTTTTTAGGTGGAGATAGTTTAGGGCACGGAGAGTGACATAGGCTACTTTTTATCCCGGAAAAAAATGATGTTCCCGAGGGAAAACAAAAATATAGTTTGCTTGATAGATCGATATCGATCGATGATAGATCGATATCAATCGATGACCGATCGATAGATGATAGATCGATGGCGCTGCGTGTCGTTTGAAACGAGAAGTTTTCTTATAGTTGTGCTTTATACCGCAATATAACCGAGTTCCACGCGGGCGAAGCCGCGGGCGGAAAGCTAGTATTATAAATGTGAAAGTGTGTTTTTTTGTCCGTCTTTCACGGTTAAACGGAGCGACGGATTGACGTGATATTTTTGGTAGAGATAGTTTAGGGGATGGAGAGTGACATAGGCTACTTTTTGTCTCCTCATAACCCCCCACTTCCCTAAAATGGGGCGTGGAAGTTTGTATGGAGCATACCGCAATTTCCAACGTAAAAGCTATAAATGTAATTCCGAGTTCTCTTTTGTGTTGCCCGGAATTTAACGCAAGCGTAGCCGCGGGCAAAAGCGTTCAATTCGTCTTCAAACGTACCTATTGACTTTCGACTGCCATGAGTCATGACTCATGACGTTATTTCAATGTCGGTGTTTCAAATTCAAAACGAAATTGATTTCCTGATAATTTTATAGCGATCGTGGTATGGATCGCGTTTTACAATATCCCTGTAGATCCGAGTTGGTCTGAATTCCTTGGACATAACGTGGTCATTATCAAGATAAGGGTCAAAAATAATTTACTAGGTGTATTAAAATGGCAATGAGCATGCCATATAGCTCGCAGTAGAATAGTCCAATAGGCGGAAGATTTCTTGAATGGAGTCTAAAGAAGCTCGGCCTGGGGCATCCACCAAAGAGATGGACAGACTATTTGGCCCACAGGTTCAGGCTAGAAGTCGCTTCCAATCCTGATGGTGTCAATAATGAACACGTACAGCAGTGGATGTTTTATGCCTAAGATCTCTAGACGACATTGCTTTCCAAAGGGTGCATTTGTGGCTTAAACTTTTGCGTTAATTTCAGTCCATCGCTGGCCAATCTTGCGGCAGAGTGAGCATCCCCCAACCCGCCTGCGGCAGCTGCGCCACCGTATCCAACAACGGCGGAGCCCTCCTCGTCACCAGCGTAGGCCCCATCGCGCCTGCCGGCATCGCCGTGGCCACCGACCTGGGCCTCTGCGGGGACTTGGCCATCAACGGCGCCCTGCCGTTCCTGAGCGCCGTGTCCTTCGAGGGCTCCTACCCCACCAGCGGCTCGGCCGCCGTCTCCTACGGCTGCGGGGACGGGCTCGTCGCCATCACCCAGGAGCTCGGCAACCCCTCTGGCAGCAACCAGGCCTCCGCCGGCGGTCTCAGTGTCTCCCAGCTGGGCGGTTGTGGTTGCAACACCAAATGCTACTAAACTGTACTGCTCATCGATAAAATGTTTAATAAACTTTGATGCTTCAACTGAATATACCCTTGTATCCTTTTTTGTAACGTTTTCTAACCTAAAATTATACGGCCTTGATTTAAACATTAATGCAATTCGGATAGTTTAAATTATTTGGATACAACTGTAAAAGGAAAACCAATGGCAAATACTATTCCTGGTATTGTTTCTCGTGTTATATAGGATGGATGTGATGGAGTTTAAAGTAAGTAAGTAAACACTTCATTGTACCAAGAAATCAGGGAATATAAAAAATATAAGCAATCTGAAGTACACACTCTCTAAAGGTATTTCTGACAACCAACCTTTGAAAGACACAGATGAATTTTAATTAGATATTGATACCAACAGAGAAGAGGCGGTTATAATAATGGTGAAATAATCACGAGATGCTACAGATAAAAAAGAAAATAATGATAACAATAACAATGTTTGTCATTAAATTATTCCTTTTGATTTCTGTAATAAGGATTAAAAGACGAACAGACTGACATACATAATTGCAGCGTTTTAGTTGGATGGAGAGTGGCGCACACACGATAACGCATATATTATTATACCAACCCGTTAAAAGGTCGCTTATGAACCCACGACCTTGACAATTCTAGTTCAATCGGATTAAAAATCGGAAAGTGAGTTTGTTTGTTTGTTTGTTCCGCTTTCACGCCTTAACTACTGAACCGATTGCTTTGAAATTTTGCAGACGTAAAATTATAAGTACGGATTAAATAATAGGGTGACATCATGTATACAACAGGATAATATGCATTGAAATGCGGTCTGCGTTGCAAACATAAAATTATTATTCAACCATATATTGTTAATAAAAAGATGAAAATACTTAGTGCAGCAAGCACGGAAAAATATTGATACGGCACATGTTTTCAATTGAAATAATCGACATTGAGGGTAAAGTTTGCCACGACTAACATCTCTAGTGTTTATAATTAAGTGTTTGGTGGTTTCTGCTAGCCTAATTTAGTTATTTCACTCTTTACCAGTGTAAAACTAAAATCATAAAGACGACTTGAATTCCCTAAAGTTTACATGAGCTTGAAAAGAAGAAGCAAAGTCAGCCGACATGATGGAAATACGTTCAATTTTGTTGATTTTGTTGCATTATCAGATTGTGTGTAATGTCGACGGATTACAAATGTGGCTTGCAAACGGTCGTACTTTGGAAAAAGGTGAAGTATTGAACATCATTCACGGAGAACCTTTAGAACTTTTTTGTACCGGAGAAAATAGTGGTATATTTATTACAAAGAACGATAATGATTATCCTGAACGTTCGATCGAAATCAATAAGACTACTATAAAGATTTTTGAGGAGGAACCAAAATCAGGTGAAGCTGTCTACTATTGTGACGATGCCAACGAACTAGTGATGGAGACAACGTTTGTTAAAGTTGTGGTAGACGTGCTGCCATCATCTACGGATTTCCGCTGCATCTCGTATAACCACAGATATCTAAACTGCACTTGGTCATCGCCGAATTCCCATCATAATTTCTCGTTGTTCTACGCAACTTCAGGGTCCTTGTTGCTACTGTGCAGACTTGATGCGTTTGAAGCTATGCTCTGTTTATGGGATAAGAAAAACCCCTCGATTTCGTACCAGAGCAATGTCGAAACGCTATTTTTTGTCTTAAAGACGTGTAACTACATGGGCTGTGCGAATCAGACGTTTGTGGTGCACCAGAATACGGTCTTAAAACTTGATCCTCCGAAACTCAACTACATACCAAATACGCCCCGCCAAGTCGATCTACTCTGGAATCTACCAGATAGCTACTACTTTAATGAGCTACAAATTGATCACAGAATCTCATACACTTATTCCGGAATGTACACTAAAGATGTCACATTCTTAAAGCGCGCGTATGACTGTTTTTATTACAATAGAATGGACGAAGAAAGGACTTGTGAGTATCAGTTGAATCTCCCATGCCCAGATGCATTATATGAGGTTAGGATGTCTATCAGATCTGCTAATGCGGTTGGTGAAGATCTATGGTCAGACGAAGCCGTTATTTCCTTCGTTACGTTGCCAGAAGCTGAAAGTGATAAGGTCCCAGTAGACCCCAAGTGTGACCACAGTAAAGTGAAAATCACTCCCGAGGTAATGCTGTATCAAATTGCAACATTGAGAGACAAATTGAAAGAGCAATTTAAATTATTAAAAGAGAACATTGAGTCCCTGAAGATGAAACGGAAAATATAAAGACCAATTGGAACTCATTCAATGTGAATACGCTTTTATGCCATCGGCTAAAGTTTTATAAAAGTAAAAAATATCAAAATAAATTGTGTTTGTTTTAACTAGATTCTCATAGGATCGGGATACATTATCGATCGCTATCGCATGCAAACAACTTTTTGCGATAAAAAGGATGATTTTTGACCTTCTTGCCCAGTCAAACTCCATTTATAAAATGTGGTATAATTGGTTCATTGGTCAAAGCATTAAATAGGGGCCATCCATAAAGTACGTCACACGAATTTCATGATTTTTTTAGCCCTCCCCCCGTCCTTGTCACAGGTGGTCACATTTCTGAGACCCCCCCCTCCCTAGTGTGACGTCACATGTTTTGCAATTTCACATCGAAAAATTATTAAATTAAAACAGCAGTTCCAAGTTTAGTTTTATTTCCATTTAAATGAAGTATTTTTTATGAAATCAACATTAACAGTCAATTGTCGAATGAAATAGAAACAATAAATTCACGCGAAGCACGGCCCTTTGACGAATGCCGCCAAACGCACAGGTGCGTTTGGCGGCATTCGTCAAAGGGCTCGTAGGCGATCGGCGCGTGTCACTAGGCAGGTATGAACTCGTCAACAAAACAATTTAAACCGTATTGCCCTAAAGATAGAGTTGGAAATATTTTTTAGTTTATCCTTATCCTTACTCCTTACTCGTTTGTTTGTTCCGCTTTCACGCCGTAACTACTGAACCGATTGCATTGAAATTTTGCAGACGTAAAGATAGAAGTTCGGATTAAATAATAGGGTACTTTTTATTCCGGAAAAAAATGATGTTCCCGAGGGAATGTTCGCTTTATACCGCAATATAACCGAATTTCACGCGGGCGAAGCCGCGGGCGGAAAACTAGTAAATATATTTCAAATTACGCGATTACTACCTCTAAACATATTAGATTTTAAAATGGAGAGATTAGATCTTTTCCCCAAACTCGTCAGTTCCGCGTAGCATTAGTTCCATTCGCATTTTTCCCCACTCGATTTTCTACCTATTCACTTTTTTTTGTCATTCGCTTGCATTCCTATTCTCAAATATGTCTAACCGACATTTCGCACGATATTTTAATTTCTTATGCGATATTGTTCCCATACCGGAAATTTCTCTGTCGTTATTTTTTGCAATATTCTAATTTCTTACGCGATGTTGTTCTCATACCAAAAGTTTTCCTGCCGTTATTTTTCGTAATATTGTAATTTCTTACGTGATATTGTTCCGTTTCCGGTTTTGTACGCGATATTATAAAAAAATATTCGCTGTAGCTTTACGTAACTCGTTTCTTTCTTGCGTGATATTATTAATTTATACCAGTTTCTTATATGGTTCCAACGGATACATATTTAAATATGAATATAAATATCTACTTTTATATTTTTCGTACATTATATTTTCTGAACGTCATTTACCATGAATACTTAAGATAATAAAAAAACGGATTGAGTAAATTTGCTATTAGAAAATTAGGACCCTGGTAAAAATCGTGAATAGTAATAAAAACTCATTGAGTAAATTCGCTATTAGGAAACGAGGACCCTGGTAAAATTCAGGAATAATAAAAAAACTGATTGAGCAAATATACAATTGAATAATTATGACTATTGGCAATACCTATGAATGATAAAAACGTAGAATGAGTAAAAATCTGAGTGGGGAAAAATGCGAATGGAACTAATGCTACGCGGAACTGACGAGTTTGGGGAAAAGATCTAATCTCTCTTAAAATGTGATGTCACGAAACTTAGTACCCCTCCCACCCCTCGTCACACCATGTCACACTTTGTCGACCCCCCCTCCCCCCTTTACGTGTGACGTACTTTATGGATGACCCCAAAGTAACTGATGGATATTATTTCTTTCTTTAATATGCACGTACAGTATTACCGAACTAAGAATGCTTCAGGATGTACCAGCGCTCTTGACCAGTTTTGTGATGCGGGAAACTTCGATCTACCAATGATAAAAGAGATTTTTTCGCGCGCTGAACACTTGCGTTGTGATTGGTTATTGATTGAAGTCTCAGACAGATGACTTTTAATAGATGTCTAGCACCCCAGCGCCAAATGCGTCGAGTAGCCAAAAAAAGCGTGTGGATAGCAAGCATAATTTTGTGCAAGCAGATCTGCGACTTCTTCAAGTCGACGACTGGCAAGAGGCTGCGCATGATCGGGACAGATGGCGTACTCTCGTTTCGGAAGCCAAGACCTTTGGGTCCCTGAGCTAATTAGTTAGTTTAGTTAGTTAGTTCTTTGGTCCCATTGGTCGCAGCGTGATATTATAATATAGCCTTATAAATCTTCTTCGATAAATGGTCTATCCAAAACACAAAACCATTTTTTCAATTCAAACCAGTAGTTCCTGAGATTAGCGCGTTCAAAAAAACAAACAAACTCTTCAGCTTTATAATAATTATAAAGTATAGATTAAACATCGAAGATGACTATGACTGTCAAACTTCCAATATGGGCACTTGTGACGCTACGTCGTGGTAAAAACTGTGTGTACCACCTAGTGACGTCACCTGAACTTTCAGAGTACAGTAAAAGAATATTGTGAACAATATCTTCGTCGCTGTTGCTATAAATTAGCGGTTATAAATTATTACAACCATAACAGATTGAAAATTACAATAACGAAAATGAATTTGATCATCAAATTATCCGTTTGTTGATTCCTACATTGCTGCTTCTTTCTGCTACTCAAAGGTTAACTGACAGAGATTCTAGTTGGAATAAGTCCGTTTTTGTATTTTGCTCTATCTATTAATTAGCGACCATCTGTATTTGTAAATTTTGTACGATAGTTTTTAATTTAATTTAAGTGTAAAAAACGGCGCGACATCTGCCACAAACTAGGTGACAGCATTCGGCGAACATTGTAGTGTAATGACAATTATAGAACAAAGTAGTTTGATATGACTACCTACATTATGGCGAGCGCTTTAGGCGAACGGCTCAGTACCATCGCGAACAGGGATTGTTGAGCCACTTACCTATTTATGTAACTTGGTCGTGTAGTAATCCATTAGCTGACATCTAAGTGTGTCACATCGGTCATTGATTGCACGTCTAAATTGCGAACAGTGGCAATCCCGGTTCGTGACTGTACGTATAAAGGATTAAATGACAATAATATTGAGATTAAATTCAAAACACAAAAGTCTGTTTCAAAATGGTCGGATGTATTTCCAAATCAAGGTGGGTAATTTAGTGGCACGGGCAACTGCAGTCGCACTGTCCGGAGATGGAGACGGAGCCAGTGGCGGGCACGATGCCGCTGAAGTCGACGGCGCCGAGCACCGGCACGGAGCCGACGACGACGGTGTTGCCGGCGACGCCGATGTCGCCAACAACGCCAACTTGGCCTTCACCGATGCCACCGTAGTTTCCACAGGACGCTGAGCTCACGGAGTTGAGGAGGGCAGAACCCTGGTTGGAGACGGCGATGGGGGCTGCGATGGGTGCCAGGTTGAGGGAAGGTTGGTTGTAGCCACAGCCTTGGTAAATCGGGCCCCAACCACATCCCTGGCTCATCACGGACTGAAAGAACACATCAGAAATTATACATACATCACAACAATCATAACTGTATTCAGCGACTGATCATGAGAAAAACTGCTGGAGCCGGAAAACGCTAGATGCAGGTAGCTTCCAATCCAACAGGTATTCATGGAAGTCTAAAGGTGAGGCCCATGTTCAGCAGTGGACGACTTATGGCTGAAATTATGATGATGATGATAAGAACTCACTCTGAAGGAAAATTTAGGTAGGTAAGCACTTTCGGGAGGCGTCATAGATTGGTAGAATCTTTGGGATCCCATGGCGTCTCCTAGCCCGACAAGACGACAACGCCTGAGTGGTTTTAGTGGGTATATTCCCCCTCCCCTTTCATTTGGGAAGAGGACGATTGAAACCACATAACCCTGGGCATTTCCCTATGCCCGGGTGTATACGTAAGGTATTTTCACTTCGTCAAAAAAAGAGTAGGCACTTTGCACGAAGAGCAGATGGCCGATGGAGTCGAAAAGTGCTCGAGTGAAGACCTGACCACGGACCAGTAAGCGCAGTAGGACGTCCGCCTACAAGATGAATAGACCTTATAGAGGTCGCCGGAAAACGCTGGATGCAGGTCGCTTCCAACCGGTACTGGTTGTCTAAAGGGGAGGCCTATGTTCAGCAGTGGACGTCTTATGGCTGAGAAGATGGTGTTACGCTTTTTTTTCTTATTCTACGAACCTAAGACACTTGGGTTACAAATGGCTGTTAGGGTCATTTTTCGTCGTATTAAGTAGTTTTTTTAATAACTTCTGCCAATGAATGACCGCCTTACTTCAATTTTAATTTTACTAATGCCATTTCATAAAAAAGACAAACACACAATCAAAAGTGTCAATACAAGGGTAGGTAGAGCACATGAAACGTGACATAGCCAAAACCATGATTATGACTATTTCACGCTTCGCAGCTACGTTTAGGTTAATTTTAGGTTTGAAAACAGATGGAAGAGGTTCTATAACAGTGACAGGTTGCTAGCCTGTCGACTAAATCATACCTAGACCAATTTCCTTAGTCGCCTCTTACGACATCCACGGAAGAAATGGAGAGGTGTTATTCTAGACCCGACACCACTCGGGCATTCATACGTTTTAATTCAAAATATAGGACAATAGCTACTTTGTAAGCAAGCGGACGTTTTTATAAACTAAGCAGTTTCGATGAACGTGTGAAATATTGCAAGATGGCATGTTGAATTGCAGACAAATTAATTAATTGTTACGAAAACATGTAGGTTTAGGTATGCTTAATGGCGATAGGCTGGCAACCTGCCACTATTATACCTCTTTATCTGTTTTGAAATTTGAAATGTGGAAGGCAAAGTAATGTTTTTTTTGCTGTGCTAATTATCTTTGTTTATAATTAGGATGATGTTTTGTTAGTACAGTTGAGTTCATTAATATATGAGCAAAACTGAGGGTTCAAAAATATGTGTACTTCTTTATAACATTGACAATAAGGTGCAAAAGTTTACATATTTGACATTTGTCTGCTCATATATTTTTGAACTCGTCTGTACTTAGCGAGCTAATGTTGTTTTGATTATTATTATTGTAAGATTTTTTTAAAATGCAATAATGGTTTTTGAAAAGCGCTAGTGAACTCGAAAATGAGACGTGTAAAAGACCCCCTTAAGGCCTACTTGCTTAAATAGAGTTAGATTTTGATGCAAAATGCACATAGATAAAACTACGACTATTTCACATTTCTCATATTTCATTTCTACTTACGACATCCATTGAGGAAATGGAGAGGTGTTGCTAACCCAACACTAGACGACATCGAATAAAATGTTTACGTGTTATTTAGCTTAGCTTAAAAAAAAATCTGAATAGCCTGACCCAATTAAGTAATTCAACATTAAATACAGATAAGGGTTTGTTGCGTTGGTTTGGGGCCGTGAAGAGAATGGAAGGAAGAAGGTTGTGCTAGCAAATATATCTACAAGGAACACAGCAAGGGCGCCCCCGAAGAACGTATGCCGATCAGATCAGCGATGTTCTGGAGAGAGGCTAAGAAGTACCTGAAACTGCTAGCTTGTATGACGAGCGATGAATGTGAATGAAGGCAAAATAGAAGGGAATGACGCTCTGTTGTCTCTGCCTACCCCGCAGGGAATAGGGCTATTTTTATGCATGTATTTTCAACAGCAATGAAACTCGTTTCGCGTGAAACAACCGTATTGAATCAACCTATTCTAAATAAAAACACACATACAGTCACACGAGTGTCTACTTTACAACTCTTCTTTTTCTTTTACAAGTTAAAGACAAAAGAATGACGATTCAAATAATAAAACATTTTTTATTTTTACCTGGAACAGGCAAGCCTGGGCGATCACAGACAGAACAACTAAAGGAGACATCTTGAAGTATCAAATTCTTCGAAAGAATGCAGACTGATTCCTCGAAACTGAATTGCTCCTTTTATACCATTTCCAGCAACATTAACAAATAGTTTGGGAGCATATCGCTAATTCGTAGGCGTTACGTTTCGCCCCCTTATCGTCGCGTGACAAAATAGTTTTGCATCTCTGTACCAACCCTCTTTGCAATTATCAATTACAAAAATTACAAAGTGGTTGTTGTGAAACTGAGGTGCCGATTTTCGTATATAACTGGACTGGTGTTTCAGTAAGACATTCACAGTTTGTCACCAAACTAAGAACTTAAAAATGGCCTTCAAAACCGTCCTCCTGTGCGCTGCTGCATTCCTGGTCCAGGTATTAACGATAATTAGTATTATTCTCCTGTGTTTAGGGTTTAAAATCGCACCTGTTTGTTATTTCCGCATTGAAAGAGGTGACTAAAGCTATGTCCACACCAGTGCGCTTTCGAGTTCACCTTGCGTCTTCCTCTGACGCATGCCCGTGCAAAAACCAACCACAGCGCATGCCGCCAGAGCGTCTTCATTGAGGACGGATCTAGTTTCAGCTCATGCGCTGTGGTTGCACGGGCATGCGTCAGAGGAAGACGCAAGGTGAACGTGAAAGCGCACTGGTGTGGACATAGCTTATGGCAAGTAAAATACTTGTGAAGCTCCAACCACACTGACAGCAAAAGCGGAGCGTTGCGGCACGGAAGTTAGGAAGGAAACGCTCATTTCCCGTTACTCGTTTGATTTCAAACATACAAACGATACTGACGCTATAGCCCTCACCTCCACCGTCATTGCATTTGAAGTCTAAGGTCGACCGTGTGCTCGACTCTGTCCTAGTATTAAAACTATAAATAATTGAAATCGAACGTAAATATTTCAACCATTGATCGCGTATACGTGTCTGAAAACCCCTGTGATTTTTTCCCCGGAATTTTCATGTCAATGAAATAATAGGAAAATCTCAAAGTATTGCCCGGTTTTTTGTACTTCGGCTCTCAATCTAGTACTGCGTTGATCACTAAGACCTTAACTTAACCTTTAACCTTAAACATTAACCTTAGTTTTTTCTATACGATTACCATGAGTCTACTGTGACCGTCTTTTTGAGCGTAAACAATTTGAATGGATCTTTGTTTGGACAGTTTAGCGCCTCTACTGGCCACTCTTTGAACTAAAATACTACATTCAAATCTTTTTACGACATCACGAGTGAGTACGCTCACTCATGGCAATATTTCTGGTTTTAAAATTGTATTAACCACAAATTCATTTTCTTCGACTGTAGGTACAAAAAGATCATCGACTTAGTAAAAAAGTGTAAATTCTTCTGTTAGGAGGTTCCACAGGATCTGAAAGTAAAGAAAACTCGTTACACTGAAAAACAAGGTTATAGCCAAGATATTCCATCTCCAAGGTCCCGTTAGAAGCACTGCGCTAAATACAGCATTCTTTTCCAGTCCATCGCTGGCCAAGCCTGCGGGAGAATCAGCATCTCCCAACCCTGCAACACTCCCGTCAGCGCCCCTTGCGGCCCCATCATCAGCACTCCCATCATCGGCACCCCCATCTGCGGCATCCCAGTCAACAACGGAGGCTCCCTGATCGTCACCAGCGTCGGCCCCATCGCCCCCTCAGGCATCGCTGTGGCTTCTGACCTGGCTCTCGGTGGAGACTTGGGCATCACTGGCACCCTGCCGTTCCTGAGCGCTGTGGCTTTCGACGGCCAGTTCCCGACCTCTGGTAACGCTGCTGTCTCCTACGGCTGCGGCGATGGCGCCATCACCATCACCCAGGAGATTGGGAACCCGACTGGGAACAACGCGGTTTCAGCTTCAGGGCTCAACGCTTACCAGCTCGCTACTTGCGGCTGCCGCAAGTGATGTGCCTAATCCAGATGATCTATGACTTTGTTTTAAACGAATAAATGCTGCAAATTTGATTTATGCTACTTATTCACGTCCATGAGTGGAATGAACGTGTGTCATTTTTAGGGTTCCGTACCCAAAGGGTAAAAACGGGACCCTATTACTGACTTCGCTGTCTGTCCGTCTGTCACCAGGCTGTATCTCACGAACCGTGACAGCTAGAGTGTTGAAATTTTCACAGATGATGTATTTTAGTTGCCGCTATAACAAAAAATACTAAAATCAAAATAATAATAATAATAAAGGGGGTCTTCCATAGAAAAAAACGTGTCTTTTTTTTTTGCTGTTTTTGGTACGGAACCCTTCGTGCGCGAGGCCGACTCGAACTTGGCCGGTTTTTAGGGTTCCGTAGCCAAATGGCAAAAAACGGAACCCTTATAGATTCGTCATGTCTGTCCGTCCGTCCGTCCGTCCGTATGTCATAGCCACTTATTTCCGAAACTATAAGAGCTATACTAATAAAACTTGGTGAGTAGATGTGTTCTGTAAACCGCATTAAGATTTTGACACAAAATTAAAAAAAAAACAATAATTTTTTAGGGTTCCCCATACATGAAACTGAAACTCAAAAAAATATATATATCAAACCCATACGTGTGGGGTATCTATGGATAGCTCTTTAAAAATGATATCGAGGTTTCTAACATCATACTTTTCTAAAGTGAATAGTTTGCGCGACAGACGCTTCCAAAGTTGAAAAAGTTGTGTCCCCCCCTCTAACTTCTAAAATAAAAGAGTGATAAATCTAAAAAAAATATATGATGTACATTACCATAAAAACTATCAAAGAAAATTGGTTTGAGCAAAATCTATCAAGAGGTTTTTTTTTTAATAAATAAAATTAAAATTTATCATTAATTCGAAAATCTGTCACTAGATGGCGTTGTAATTGTTTTGTACGGAACCCTCAGTGCGTGAGTCCGACTCGAACTTGGTCGGTTTTTTTTTCTTTTGGCTGTGTTCCCAAATGGGCTAGCCTACACATATAGAGATTATAGAGTACAGGAAACGCTATAACTTTTGATAGACATAAAGATGACCTTTTCGCATTCCGTTTATACTGAACGCTAGCCTGTCGCCTAAAATATATCTTAACCTAACTTTAGTCGGCTCTCATGAAATCCACAGAAGAGCTGGAGAGGTTTCATTATAAACATGACACCACATAAAAAATGCCATCTAAAAAAATACGAAAATAATAAAATTTTGTATTTACATCACAATTATGTAAAGTCATAATAATGATCTTACTAAGGAAATGAGTTTAGGCGCAATTTAGGCATCAGGCATAACTTGTCACTATTACACATCTTACATCTGTTATTAAACTGAAAAATATGCTAGAGGTGGCTGCGAGGCGTGAAATGTTCATAGTTTTGTCTATGTCACGTTTTGAGTGCTATACATGCATACATACATACATACAATCACGCCTGAATTCCCAAACGGGGTAGGCAGAGCACACATAAACCTTTCGTGGCCACTTCTAGCATAATATTTTTTAGGTTTTGAGGTGATAGGTTGCTAGCCTAAAGTATACCTTAACCTATGTCCTTAGTTGCCTCTTACGACATCCACGGAAGAAATGGAGAGGTGTTGTTCTAAACCGGACACCACACTAGCTAGCTTAGCTACTTAGCTAGTGCTATGCCTTGTGTATTTGTAAACACGAGTGTAATTGTAAGTTAAATATTATGCTATGTTTATATGTTGCGTCGTTCATTTGCGAAACGTCGCTAAAAATTGGAACAATCATGATTTTGTTTATGCAATATATCGTCAACACCATTTGGGAAAGAAGACGTGGTTTACTTAGTTTTTTTTTTCATTATACTTACCTCTAGTTTCCTTGTCATAGTTATAATTTATAATGTGTTCAAGTTTCGCGATATTCACTCATATTTTCCATAAAATCGGACTTAATTAAGTAAACCAAAATGGTGGTTTTAATTTGAAGTTCGGTTTAAAACCTCGATGTTTTAAAACCGACCTAAAAATAATCATAACTTAGGTAATTCCGTTTCATGGTAGTAACAGGTAATATAATTTATATAATAGACACCACACATAGAGAGAAGGTTAGAGGTGCGTTGTTCGCTTTTTGAAATCTAAACAATCTCGTTTTTTAAATGAGTATCACTTTATGACGGCCCGAGAATACTGATGCAAAAACAGCTAGTTCCATATCTTTGTCTGATGGAAAAGAGTAGGTACCAGACACAACGGAAACTGTCTAAGGGCAGCTAATAGAAGTCACCTGCTGTTTTAAGTTCTCTGTTTCTAGTTCCTTAGAACTGGGGAGTTTACCAAGGTTTAAAAACTAGGCGAGTCGGAATAAAAGATGCTTTCATTTGAAAGAGACGTGTCTCAGTTGTCTGCTATATTTGTGAAGGCAAGTAAGTCGTTTAGTAGCACGGGCAGGGCTTGGCGCAGCCGCACTGTCCGGAGATGGAGACGGAGCCGGAGGCGGGCACGGTGCCGCAGAAGTCGACGGCGCCGAGCACCGGCACGGAGCCGACGACGCAGGTGTTGCCGGCGACGCCGATGTCGCCAGCCACGCCCACTTGGCCTTGGCCGGTGCCGCCGTAGCTGCCGCACGACGCTTGGCTCACGGAGTTCAGGAGAGCGGAGCCCTGGTTGGAGATGGCGATGGGGGCTGCGACGGGGGCCAGGTTGAGCGGAGCAGGCGCGTACGAGCCGTAGCCGAAGCCTCCGTAGACCGGGCCGCAGGTGCCGCACTGCTGCTGGCTCATCACGGACTGGAGAGGAAAGCAAATATTCAGCAATTATGTATTAACTGACGATTGCGTTAGAGTATTTTAATCAGAATAGAGAAAGGAATAGTGCTTTGTTTGGAGACGTGGAGAAAACGGATGAGATGAGGGTGTGTAAGCAAGTTTGTTAGCGAAATATGTCAGAGAAAGTCGTTCAAAAGCGCCCTCGAAGCGATCGGCGATGTTTTGAAAAAAAAAGTCGAATTAAAAGTACTTACACGAGAGAAGCGACAGAAATATGCCAGAATAGAAGCGAATTGCGCTCTGTTGTTCTTTCCTACCTCGTAGGGAATAGGGCGTGATATTTATGTCAGGTTATGTATTGGACTAGATTGATGAGCGTGTATGAAAATATTCTATTCTACTATGTTATCTAACCCCTGGGAATAGACACGTAGTGTTAAAACTTATGTTGTTAAAAAGGAGATCTCTTGATTCTCAGATTTATCTCAGTAAAAGCATATACCCTTTTTTATTTAATGCAAACACGAATTACCTTCTCAGACACGCATATATCGTCTACATAAGCATCAACAGAATAATCCATAAGGCTCTTGTCCAAAGTATCATATTCTCAAAACACAACGAAAGATATTGTTTTTTCTCTTATTAAAAAGTTTTGCAAATCCAAATATTAGGAAACATACAAACATATTATATCCATCACGACTGTATTCAACGGAAGGTAGAGCATAATACAAAACGCTACATCTTAGACTAAAACGTGACTATTTCAAAATATTTAGGATATCAGTTAAGAGGTAAATATTAATTAGTAGAGAAAGAAATGTAACGTAAAAGATGGCTAAATAAAAATCTTTCTATGATAATGTGACTGGCAATTAGTTTCTAGACAGTTTTGCGGATGATTACTTATAGGAAAATAATCTTTTAAATTTTGCATCAGAAAAATTGACACAATATAAATCCAAAATCTAAAATGGGTAAAGATGTGTGCAATTACTATGCTTCTGTTGTATTAAAAGCCGTGGTAGCCCAGCGGTTCGACCTGTGGCCTCTCAAGCAGAGGGTCGTGGGTTCAAACCCCGGGCTCGCACCTCTGAATTTTTCGGAGTTTATGTGCGATATCGAATTTGATATTTACCACGAGCTATTCGGTGAAGGAAAACATCGTGAGGAAACCTGCACACAGTGGCGAAACAATTCAATGTTCTGTGTGAAGTTCCCAATCGGCACTGGGCCCGCGTGGGAACTATAGCCCAAGCCCTCTCTTACTGAGAGGAGGCTTGTGCCCTGCAGTGGGACGTTTATAGGCTGGATGATGATGATGATGTTGTATTTACCTGGATCAGGCAAGCCTGGGCGAAGAGAGCGAGGACTGCGAAGGGAGACATGACAAAGGTTTCTTGATTCTCGAAAGAAGTAAGACTGACTTCCAAAACCTGGGTACACCTTTTATACCGACCGCTGCAGCCAATATTTACAAATAGGTCATTTTTACGACACTTCGTTAGCGCCTATCAATTAATTGTTCTGTAAAATGTAGCACCTAAACAATTCAATTTCTTATCACCGAGCGATTATACAACATTAAACGCGCATCTGTTCTGTACCAACCCTCCGAGGCAATAACCTAATTACATTACTCTTTAGTAATTTCGAAACTGAGGAAAATAGTCCCTGGTTTGGTATATATAAGCTGGGCTGGTGCCTCAGCCAGCCATTCTACGTTTGCCACCAAACTAAGAAGCTTCGAAATGACTTTCCAAATCGTCGTTCTGTGCGCGGCTGCGTTCATGGTTCAGGTAAGCTATGCTGTAGTAAAAGAGGAAACTTTATTTGGAGAGCTGATTTGACGACTGGATAATTTAGTGGTTAAAGACCCTGACTGCCAAGCTTGGGGTCCCTGGTTCAATTCGCAGTTGGACCAGATATTTGTTTGTTTTGAGTTGTTGTTTGTCTGTTGCTTAGCTCTCGTAGTGCAGGTTCTACTTAGTTTAGGATTGAGTCGATTGATCGAGACTTCATCATGGTAATTACGAGTATTTTATTAATTTAATTCCAGCACTAAAAGATTATTAACTTAAACAAGTATTTGATTAAAAAGGGGTTTCACTTTCTGCGCCAATTGTCCCAGAAAAGTACAGTATACAGACAAAATTACACAGTAAAGTTAGTGAGAAGGAGTTTCAGGAAAAAAAGGAGAAAAATTCCTTAAAACTGGAACATCTTGTAGGAGCTCGTAAAGTCTAAAACTTTCTTGAAATAATTCCTTTAACTCTGTGTTAAACTTAACTTTTACTTGAATATTCTATTGCCTTAAGCGACATATTATTAAGTCATCGATGTAAACTCCAGAGAGTTCTTATGAACCCTTCTCTTGCAGTCCATCGCTGGCCAAGCTTGCGGCAGAGTGAGCATCCCCCAACCCGCCTGCGGCAGCTGCACCACCGTCTCCAACAACGGCGGCTCCCTCATCGTCACCAGCGTAGGCCCCATCGCGCCTGCTGGCATCGCCGTCGCCACCGACCTGGGTCTGTGCGGGGACTTGGCCATCAACGGCGCCCTGCCGTTCCTGAGCGCCGTGTCCTTCGAGGGCTCCTACCCCACCAGCGGCTCGGCCGCCGTCTCCTACGGCTGCGGGGACGGGTGCGTCGCCATCACTCAGGAGCTCGGCAACCCCTCTGGCAGCAACCAGGCCTCCGCTGGCGGCCTCAGCATCTCCCAGCTTGGCGGCTGCGGCTGCAACAGCAGATGCTACTAAACCGCTCTACTCCTCGACGAAATGTTTAATAAACTTTGGTGCTTCAACTGAACTTGCTTTTGTATCCTTTGTTCTCACTGCTACTGCTTTCTACCTTTTAAATTTGAGCCATTATCCAAAGGTACTTTTCTTTGTTTCCTTATTAAATCTTATCCTCACGAAAGCTCGCCAGTTAACCAAATTGTGCGTAGTTTTCTCGCCAATTATTATTCTCTTTTCTAACGGGAAAATGCTGTTACGCATAAGCTCGTGGTTGTTGTAAGGGTTATGTCACATACAACTGTCAACTTATGTGGGATTCTGCCCTTCGCCGCCCTTCCCGAGTTGGAAAGGGAAGGCAGACGCACTTAAAACCAGTTGGTGACCATTCAAGCATTTTCTTAACTGCTCAATGGCCCGGTAATGGGCTCTCACAAATGAGCGTGGTAGCAGGACCTAACTAAGGCTGGCTTTTCACCAGAGATCTGCTATGCAGCTATGCTGCGAAGATGTATTAAGCTGCACTACGAAATTCGTTTCCACTGGTACTGTGCTATGAGCACCAATGAATATGTGTTGGTTATCAAACGCATCCGTTGCGTAGAACATCTTCTTTGGTGGATAGGCAGCCTTAACATACATTCATACATACACATTCTCACGCCTGTATTCCCAAGAGGGGTGGGCAGAGCACATGAATTCAAAAATCTAGTGCCACGTTTAGCAATTTCAGGGCAACCAGATGGTTAAATGTGATATTGCAGTGACAGGTTGCTAGCCCATCGCCCACATTACACTAACCCTTTCCCAGAGTCGACTGTTACGACACCTACGGGAAGAAAGGGGGAGGTGCTATTCTAACCCGGCACCACACGGGGCATGGGACATGTTCTTTTTGCCACAGGTAAAAAGCATCGGGGTCTCGATATAAAAAACGGGAGTTTATCTTTTTTGTTTCACTATGATTGAGTCTCGCGGTAATTTTATGCTTACAATGGGTTGTGTTATGTAAGGTATTTTTTTGTTGTACACTAAACTAAGGCTTTCATAATCATATTCTGCATGTTGGTACTATAAGTGGAGTTGAAAGAGTATTTTTGAGTTGACTTTATGGAATTTTCTATCGAGCTGAATTATTTGTTTTTATTTAAACTTTTAAAATCATTAGTCAGGTGAATAGCTTGAACTACATTGTATAGAAAATACAATTGATTTAATACATGACACGTACCGTCTTAGAAGTCTCTTTCTTTAGTTAACTCTCTAATCTTTAGCTAACTATGTATGTAATCTATCGAGAAAATGAACTTTGATTTGAATAGGAATTCATCAACATCTATATTTTAATATACCTACTAGATGTTCAGCCACTATGAGCAAATATGACCTACATTCGGAAACGTCGCAGTGCATTATAATGTTTACTTTATAATAATCGGTGACAGGTGATAGAAAGACGAAAACAAATCATATCAAGTAAAGGCACGTGTGGGTGCTTAATAATGCTCTTGATCTTGAAGAAGAAAACGCATTGTTTTCATATTGAGAAAAAGAGGGAGTTTAAAGTCTTTACAAAAAGATCCATTTAATTTATCCAGTCATACCTCTTTAATTTAATTAAACTTATTTTCATTTACTCTTTTCCACCAATTACGTTGATATCGCTTCATTATTCCTTGGATTACACTTCAAACTAATCTTCTGGATACGGGCAATAAGGTCAACATGATGAATTAAGCAATGGGCTGGAAATATAAACCAAATAACTAATAATAGTTGAAGTAGACGAGTGCTTGAGTGGAGTAGCAAACGTAGTGTAAGACGTCCTAGGACTCGGTGGAGTGGTCTCCGCAAATTTGGCAAGAGTTAAATGAAAGTGGCCGAGGATCATGCTCAGTGGCATGGCATGGAGAAAGGTCTATGCCCAGCAGTGGACGAGAAAATGCTGACGATGCAGCAACGAAGACTACATTGAAATTGAAAGTACAATTTGAATTTTATCTGCTAGTTTTACGGTACGGTTCAGCGGTGGTGTCGGGCTCTTCGTTTCTTCCACAAATGTTAAAGGTGACTAACGAAATAGGTCCAGGTAGATAAATTTTAGGCGCCAGGCCAGTAACCTGACACTTTACACCTCTTAATATAAAACCTAGAAAGCATGCCAGAAGGGGCTACGGAGTGTGATATAATCGTGGTTGTATCTTTGTAATGTTTCCCAAATGGGTTAGGCAGAACCTATTTGGGAACACATGCGCGATGTACGAGTATGTATGTACTGCAGTGAGAAAACTGTAAGAACTGAAGTGAAATGATACTAAGGCAAATTTAGTCGAAGCACCAAAGTTTATTAAATATTTCGTCGATGAGTAGAGCGGTTTAGTAGCATTTGGTGTTGCAGCCGCAGCCGCCGAGCTGGGAGATGCTGAGGCCGTTGCCGGAGGCTTGGTTGTTGCCAGAGGGGTTGCCGAGCTCCTGGGTGATGGCGACGAGCCCGTCCCCGCAGCCGTAGGAGACGGCGGCCGAGCCGCTGGTGGGGTAGGAGCCCTCGAAGGACACGGCGCTCAGGAACGGCAGGGCGCCGTTGATGGCCAAGTCCCCGCAGAGGCCCAGGTCGGTGGCCACGGCGATGCCGGCGGGCGCGACGGGGCCCACGCTGGTCACGAGCAGGGCGCCGCCGTTGTTGGAGACGGTGGTGCAGCTGCCGCAGGCGGGTTGGGGGATGCTCACTCTGCAGCAAGCTTGGCCAGCGATGGACTGCAAGTGAAGGGTTTATAAGAACTTTCTCGAGTTTACATCGATGACTTAACAGTATATCGCATAAGGCGATAGAATATTCAACTAAAAATTAAGCGTGAAACAGTTCTCCTACAAGTTGTATAAGTTTAAAGGACATGGTCTCTTCTTTTTCTTAATGATTCCTTTTAACCAACTTTACTGTGTAATTTTGACTATACCTATGTTGTACTTTCCTGGAATGAATGCGACAGGAAGTGTACTTGAATTAAATAAAATATCATGAGACAATTCACTTCAATAGACCCAATCCTAAAAGTAAAGCCCTATGGGTACGAGGCAACGAACAAACAACTCTTCATATAAAGATCTCTCCCGACCGGGAATCGAACCAGGGACTTCAAACTTCGTACTCAAGGTCTCTAACCACTAGGCTATCCAGCCGTCAAATCAGCTCCCCAAATAAAGTCTACTCTTTTACTACAGCATAACTTACCTGAACCATGAACGCAGCCGCGCACAGAACGACGATTTGGAAAGTCATTTCGAAGCTTCTTAGTTTGATGGCAAACGTAGAATGGCTGGCTGAGGCACCAGCCCAGCTTATATACCACACCAGGGACTATTTTCCTCAGTTTCCTAATTACTAAAGCGTAATGTAATTAGGTTATTGCCTCGGAGGGTTGGTACAGAACAGATGCGCGTTTAATGTTGTACAATCGCTCGGTGATAAGAAATTGAATTGTTTTGGTGCTACAATTTACAGAACAATTAATTGATAGGCGCTAATGAAGTGTCGTAAAAATTACCTATTTGTAAATATTGGCTGCAGCGGTCGGTATAAAAGGTGTACCCTGGTTTTGGAAGTCAGTCTTACTTCTTTCGAGAATCAAGAAACCTTTGTCATGTCTCCCTTCGCAGTCCTCGCTCTCTTCGCCCAGGCTTGCCTGATCCAGGTAAATACAACAGAAGCATAGTAAAGTGTTTTAAACCTTTCAAATTTCACATTTTTTACATTATAATGGTTTACATACTTCGTGCGAAACGAATACGCACAGAAATTTGAATTGACACCTACAACATACTTCAACCTTATTCCTTACATTAAATGGAGAGATGTTATTTTATTCTAAACACGATACCATACGGCAAAATTTGCTTATGTACGTTGTTCCTTTCAAACCGACTTAGAACAACAACGTGACAATGCTTATCACTTATCACTGTCTAATTAGAAACGTAAGGGAATATCAGTCACTCTTGTCACAATGTCAAGCCTACAGTTTCAATATCCTCTATATTTTCATCAATTAAAATAACAGTAGGTATTCACAAAGATGACTGTTTCATGATTGGAAGCCACTTTTGTATGGTTTTAGAAACATTGATGAAAGTGGTACGAGAGTGACAGGTTGCTAGCCTGTCGCCTGAAGCTAAACCTATTTTCTTAGGCACCTCTTTCGACATCCATAGACGAAATTGAGAAGTGTTATTCTTGTAGCTACCAACTACCATCGACATCTGCTAGTTTAGAAACAGGGAAGGCATATAACTTAACTACGGGCGAACACTCGCCACTCTAAGACGTCATGTGTTAGAAAACATGATTGCTGAATATTTGGTTTCTTCTCCAGTCCGTGATGAGCCAGCAGCAGTGCGGCACCTGCGGCCCGGTCTACGGAGGCTACGGCTTCGGCTCGTACGCGCCTGCCCCTCTCAACCTGGCCCCCGTCGCAGCCCCCATCGCCGTCTCCAGCCAGGGCTCCGCTCTCCTGAACTCCGTGGGCCGAGCATCGTGCGGCAGCTACGGCGGCACCGGCGAAGGTCAAGTGGGCGTGGCTGGCAACGTCAACGTCGCCGGCAACACCTGCGTCGTCGGCTCCGTGCCGGTGCTCGGCGCCGTCGACTTCTGCGGCACCGTGCCCGCCTCCGGCTCCGTCTCCATCTCCGGACAGTGCGGCTGCGCTAGCCCCTGCGCTAGCCCCTGCCCGTGCAACTAATTCTCGACTATCCCTTTGAAATATAGCAGACTACTTTGAAAATGTGTTTCTCTCGAAAACCCGCTGAAGTTCAGAAACTTGATGAAGGAGTGTTTACGTGTACCTACTGCTATTGCAAAAACGGGACCCTATTAGTGAGACTTTTTCTGTCCGTTAAGCCAAAGATACATCAGGGGATAAATGTGCCGCGATATGTGTCGCGCGACATGTCGAGGGATGTAGCGCGACGTCGCCGGACTTCGCTCGACATGTCGCGCGACACGTGTATATACGCGGATATAAGTCCCACATTTATCTCCTAATGTATCCGTGGCTTAAGTCCTTCCGTCCATCTGTCACCAGGCTGTATCTCAAGAATGGTATAGCAAGACAGTTTAAAATTTCACAGATTTTTATTTCCGCTATGAGTATAACAGCAAATACGATTTGTTTAAAGTGGCTTCCGTATGGAAGCGTTACAATAATCGTAATTTTTTTGGTGTTTTTGGGTTGATTTAAAAAAAAAACGGCAGTCACTTTTATCATATTTTTATAGGCTTGAAAGAAGTACCCCTTACGACATCCTCGGAGAAATGGAGAAGTGTCATTTTGTCCTGAATACCACACAGGTCCCCACACTTTAACAAACTAGCAAAATATTACTCTAAACAAAATGATCATTCAGAGCAATGCATGAAAACACAGCTTGAGATTGTAAACGCTAAAATGTAATAAAAAAATCCGAATGTTTTCGTACCATGTTAGATAACCTATGCAATATTAGTCGTCAGTACCCAAAAACGTGCGCTTTTCCGAAGCATGAGTGACATAATAAAAAAAATCTAAAAGTAGCCACGAAAAATGTTATTTCTAGAGCTCCTCAAACATTTTAATGTAATAACACGAGGTAAATTAAGTCAAGCTAAGCGTTGATTGGCAGTTTATAGAAATTTGTGATTTTGCAATTTTAGTTGCTAAGCTGTTATAATCAGTTTTGTTACCTACGTGCGATTCCCGTAGTCGAATTGTGTAGAGCGTAAGTTGTATGTTGATGCCATAATAGTACAGATGTTAAAACGTACTTATATACACACTTTTATATTGCAAAGCACAAAATCCATTACATACATACATCATCATTCCTCCATTCCCAAATGGTCTAGGCCAGGGGCTCCCAATCTTTTTTTCGTAGAGCCTCCCCAGATCACAAATAATATTTTCATGCCCCTCCCCCATATTTTTCAGTGTTTACATTGTAGGTTCTACAATAGAACTAATATTATTTAAACAACATTTATCTATACTATAATATTATAAAGAGGAAAGATTTGATTGTTTTTTTGTTTGTTTGTTTGTTTGTTTGCATTGAATAGGCTCCGAAACT
>BHDV01042586.1:11328-45154 GCA_005406045.1 Adoxophyes honmai | reverse complement strand
GTGTGTGTGTGTGTATCAAATTAAATCTATACTAATATTATAAAGCTGAAGAGTTTGTTTGTTTGTTTGAACACGCAAATCTCAGGAACTACTAGTCCAAATTGAAAAAATCTTTTTATGTTGGATAGACCATTTATCGGGGAAGGCTTTAGGCTATATAACATCACGCTGCGACCAATAGGAGCAAAGAAACACTGCAAAATGTGGGGAAAAAAGGGGAAAATTATTAAGTCATACAATCACGCCTGTGTTCCGAAATGGGGTAGGCAGAGCACACAACACATATTCAGAGAGCATGATTCATGCTTCACAGCCACTTCTAGCATAATTTTAGGTTTGAAAACAGATCAAAAAGATATAGTGGTAGGTTTTTATCCTGTCGCCTAAAACATACCTAAACCTATTTCCTATTATTTAATACTTTTGCAACAAAAAAAAACAAAGTTAATTTCTGAATAAATAAATAAATTCATAACCTCTCAATAATAAATTAAAAATTTGGAAAGGGTACAGCCAAAACACTTTCTGCTGTTGCCAAAATAATACCAAAGCAATTGTATTAAAAAATGTTTCTTATGAGTGCTTCAATTTTAATACAAATAGAAATAAGAGATTTAAATTTACAGCCAGTTTGCTGCCTGCAAATTTGTCTGTGTAAAATTTGCTTATTGCCATCTTCCCCTAACAAATTATGAACATAAATTACTCTTTTAAGTTAATCATATTAAAGAGCACTCAAGTTAAGTTAGATCTGTATTTTTCTAAAACTATCTATTTGACCGAAATAAACAATAGCCAGACATCCATTCTAGAGATTCAAATTATCTCTTTATAAAATTTTGTCATCAAAGTTGTTTTAGCAGTTGGAGTCTAAAAAAGTAACTTTCACATTTAAAATATTAGTAGCAGGTGTTGAATGTTTGGAGTAACAGAATGTGTCATTATTAAGCCTCAAAGATTAAATTAACAGATAGGAATACCCTGACATTGCTTGTCTTGTTTTTCAAGACATCTGTCATGTGAATGTAGGACAAGGTCATACCATACATGTCTGTGGTGTTCAAAAATGTTAATGTAGATTGATAAATAGTTATTTATGTGATTGTGGCATAAAAAATGCATTAACGTACATGTTTAAGTTTATGAAATGAGCCTGGAAAGGCGTATTCCATAAACAATTACGAGTATCTGAGTGCCTAATTATGTACAGTCGCATACATAACTTTTTCTACATTCAAAATATTTTTTTTAACAATATTCAAAGATAGCATGTGTACTACGAACGGGCTAAAATGCCAGAAACAATTGCGTATCGGCGTCACAGCGGGCGCGCCCGTCTACTAATATATTTTCATCACACTTGCTCGTCAATGGTGGTGTTACAAGCGCGTATCCTTCAGGACAAAGGCCTAAATTGTAACCGCGGGAGTTATCATTACATCCTATGGGAGGTAAAGTTTAGTTTTAAAAATTGCAAAAGTTAGTATAGGTTCGTTAGTTCAGACTAAGGAGGTTACAAATGTAAAAATAAAAATTCTGCTATTAAAACTTTAGGGTCAATTTTTAAATGCAAAATTAATGTATGCATTATGAAACTGTATTAATTTAATACTTTAGATGTATGTCAACGCGTTTTTTAATATGAATTTTTCGTATTGTTTGAACCTTTTTGGTAGAATCTGGCTGTATGACTATTCGAATTCTGTACGAAACATAGTTCTTGTCTGTGGTATATGATTAAAAAAAGTGACAATAGACCTAAACGCACTGACAGCAGTGACAGCGCATAAGAAATAGTGCGGCGCGGTGACGTGATGTTATGAATTTTCTTTAATTTTTAGTTTTTCCTCGCAAATGTGATGAAAAACATTGTGTGTAACACGGGGAGTAAAGGACATTATAAACTCGAGGCATAAAAGCCCTCCGCCTGCGGGGTCGGGCTTCTAACAGCCTCTCGTTAATAATGTTCCATTTCCTCCCCTAGTTGCTCAATGTACTATAATTTGTAATTATTTGTTATCTTCTTCTTAAGTAAACATTATTATACACTGCAGGATATTTGTTTCCTAAATGTATTCCATTTACTTATTGCATCTAAATATACCATAGTAGGCATATTATGATATGGACGTAGATAGACTTGTAGGATCTAACAATTAACTCTACCTGTTTCAGCATAATGATATCAGACCCTAGTTTCATTGAAGAGTCGGTATGCACCAGCAGTACAGAAGAAGGCATCAACACAGGAGGCGGCTTGCTTGTCATCGGCATGAACCAATACAAAGAGCTCTGCCTACTAGATTTAACTGGAGCCGCTATTCACAACTCCAACTTAGTACATAAGGCTATAACAAGTGCTGCCACAAGAAGTAAAGAGATTGTTGACACAGTCAAGAAGTGTATTGTCAGTGATGACACATTGAGGTGAGTGTGATAACATTTTTAGACTTGTCACTGTCTATGGGTGGAGAAGATGTGACGCTGAATATGACGAATACATCAGATTTGAGTACATAATAGGGAATTTAATGAAGAGATTAATTAACACATTCTCGACCAAGCCTAAAATCAAAACATCTGCGCGGAACCAAGTAGTCTCTAGCTAGTACAAAATGAACCCGGCTGCCGGGTTCTCGGTATCTCGCGAATGTTTTGAAGAACCCGGGAGCCGGGTCCTTGGTTATGAATGTGTTAATGGATCATTGCCTAGTCCCCTGCAAGTTAGATAACAAGATTTTTTACTAGTGTTGTTCCCCGACTACAAAAATTCTGTAGCAGAATGCTGAAACAGACAGCACTTTTGCACTATGGGTTACATTCCTGATGCTATTTTCTTTTATCTAAGAAATCAAAGTCGTTTTGTTCATTGTGACTTTACATAATAGTGCATAACTCGTAAACTTCGTAATACGATCCTGCGCATTTACATGTACAAGCAGAATATAACTGGCATTCCTTTATGTTAATCATAACATCTAAATGATAATGAGCTTTACATAGATTCTATTAGCTGCAAATGATGCGTAGATTAGTAGTTGCACTTATCCCACATAGTGGTAAACAGTTAATAACTCGAAATTCAGCATGTCTCAATACCGAACTATAGATTTTTTATGACGGGTGTCAGTTTTGAGACATGATACATTTCGAATTAGGCTAGTATACCACTAACCGTGCGTTGTGTGCCACCATAGAATGAGGCGGCAACATGGAAAATTATCAGGCTCATCTATGCTCATTTAAAACCGAAAATACTAAGATAAACTGCTCCGAAGCCTTGCAATGTGTTTCAACTTCCGAAGTCTCAAAGGTTTCACTTCTAAATTTGATGGACTAGTCGCATTTATTATTTCAACATTACAACATTCAACTTAAGAGGTTTCCATAATGGAACTGATTAGACTTTTTGTTTCAAATAGTTACATTAATTAATAAATGATTAACGGCATAATTCATTAATGTAACTAAGTACTTGAAAAAAAAAGCAATTTTGAATTATTGAAGTACAAAAATGTTACGGAGAATAACAATATTTTACTTGTGACTCATCCCTATTAGCTTAATTAACCTAAGTCTAATTAATCAATTAGGTTAATTGAGAATTTGTCAGCACAGTAAAACTTGTTTAATATTACTTGCAAATAGCCTGCTTACTAATTAAAAAACCATTAACTGAAAAGGGCCCTTTTGGGATATCGCACATTAGATTACCTGGAGTTGGGAAAAACTATGCAACAACAAAGTTATTTTTCAAGTTCCTTTTTTTCTATTTTCAGACAAAAACGTGTAAAGATAAACTTCTCCGACATGATTACCAGTGAACACATACTGTCACTGGCTAAAAAAGATATTAGTATTCAGTTGAAACATTACAAAGTGGATGAGTTGGCACCTAACGAAGAAGACGAGGAAATGGAAGAGGAAGAACCGGAACCTAGTAAATATGATGGTAGGTGTTGGTTGCACTACACTCTGACAGCTCATGTGAGAGTTGAACAGTATCACAGTGAGCCTTTACCGTTACTGTTATTAAGAAAAAAATTGTTTGATACGAATCCCGAGTCCAAGTGTTCTTCTGAGTGTACACTCTAGAACTTGTTAAGCTACTACAAGTCCTCATCTCACTTTGGTCGAAAACAAAGCGAGCGCGCAGAGTTCGTAACGATTTCGCCGCAAATATAATAAACATACATCGGTTTCGCGGGGGCAAAAATGTACCAGAGCTAGTGCTTAACTAAAAATCGACTAAGTTTATCGACATTGATAAAAATATTTTTTTAACCATTATTATCATTACTTTTGCCCTATGGTATCGGGATAGAATAACATCTCTCCATTTCTTCTGTGGATGTCGTAAGAGGCGACTAAGGAAATAAGTTTAGGTAGATTATGCTTTAGGCGACAGGCTAGCAACCTGTCACTATTCTACCTCTTCTATCTTTGCAAACCTTAAACTATGCTAGAAGTGGCTGCGAAGCGTGACATAGCCATAACAATGGTTTTGTCTATGTCACGTTTCGTGTGCTCTGCCTACCCCATTTGGGAACAGGCGTGACTGTAGGTATGTATGTATGCATGTATTATCATAATTGAATATGTTTACTATGTGCAAACCTCTTGATTTTATATTATGAAATTTTTATTAAATATTAAAGAAGTGAATTCCTCAAAAAGTTTATTTTTGTGCATGTAGTTTTCATCTTATACAAATTCTTGAAATTATACAATGGTTGCACGTCATTTTTATCGATATCAACTAATAAAATTCGTTTAATGTGTCCTCGCACTACTAAACGTCAGTACAGATTTGCCCCCGCGAAACCGATGTATGATAATAAAGCCTTCAATGGGTTAGTGTCATCCATGCAGACTGCTGGTTCAGTCAATATCTAACAATAAACTTTTTTTTTCAGTTGTGTCCTCAAAACCGCAAACAGCTGAAGTTGTATCAAAGAAGGCTGGATCGGGATGGGTGGAAATATCATCCGAATCAGAAGAAGACTGTACCATAGTAGATTAATAGTCGTGTTTGTTACATAAAATGTAATAAAAATCCATTTTACAATTTACTGTTATTATCTCTTAACAGTATTATATTAGCATTGCATTCCCCTCATAAATTAACAATCATACATAACATTTGACACTGCAAGGATTACATACATAATATAATACAATTATCATTATTGTCTAATTACACTAGTTGGAAATAAATATTAATTGATAATGAAGTTCATTTCAAATGTAAGATGCTTACAGTCAAGCATGCCTACAAACAATGCTTAAAACGTTAAAACATACATCTGTACATCAGGTATTCATTTGACAATAACACCATAAACTCTTAAGGGCTTTTTCAGACTAGAGATTTGCGAGCTTCAGCATAGTTAAGTCGAGTTGTGACAATTTATATGTAAAAATGCTTATTCACTGATGCTCAAGTTAAAGACTGGCATTATTTAAGAAATAAATAATATCGGTTTAAAAAGACGTAATTATAATTAATAATAATTTGTTAAGTATGTTACAAATCATATCCAATTGATTACAATTGTTATGTAAAAAATCCCAATATCATAAATTACAGTTCGGATAAAAAAATGTGTGGTGAAAAATAGCTTTCCACACATTATTTATTAAAACTTGAAATAGTACATTTTAGCTAAAAAACATTAAATAAAAGCTAGCATAATGTGATGTGGAAGTACTTTTATAAAATTTCAACTCAAGGAATTAATTTTACATTAAATCCAATTATTAAATGAGCTATCAATGCATGCTAATGAAATGAATGACATTGCAAAATAGCTATTTAATTGACATTATTTGATGACTATGCATTAGACATTAACAACAACTATTTATTAAATTATATACCACTTTTACTGAGTGTTTGACAATATGTCATATATGTATTATATAACATTCATTAGGTACTACAAGTGGTTTAACATTTTGAGCAAATAAATGTACATTAAAAATTAAAAAAAAAAAGTGAATTCATACTATGTAATGGACCTCTAGATGCTTGAAGTATTTCATTTCATGTGCCCTGAGAGCAAAAAACAGTACAAAAAGGCCCTTAAAATGTCACAAAATAAAATAATTATTTCATTATGAAGGAATAAACTTCATTATTACCATCTCAATCTCATTTTTTACCGATACATTGTCCTGATACAAGATAGTATCACAGACTGATGAGTTAAGAAGTGAGCTAGTCTAAAACCTAATACTAAAGCTAATTCAACACCTAAGTGTTAAGTAAAATAACACCACAGTCTATACTGAGTCAGAGTTCATTCCATTTTTTTGGTCCAACTTATTGCCGTTGGTCTTGACCATGTAAATGAAATATGTCATAATCTCTTTCTCATTTACTGGCAAGGACTTGAAATGTTTCTGTATAGCCTGAAATAGAACAAATTGTTGGATTAGTTTTCTAATGTTGATAAATGCTAAAACAAAAATACTCTGCACAAAAAGTCCCAATGCACTTTTAGAATAAGCTTGTGAACCGAGTTAAAAATATATCATTCTAAGTAGTAAGATTCCATAATCTAACTAACTTTCTAACCCAATTCACTTTTCCATAATAAAAAAACTCACTTTTCCATAAAAGTGAGTTTTTTTATTATGGAAAAGTGTGAGCTAGCACATGACTGAAGAAATTGGTGCTGGTGGGTGGTGGCGTTTTGTAGTGAATAGCATAGTTATTAATGTAGTTATCATGTAAGTAGGTATAGGTCATCTTGTAAATTATGGCTCATACTGCATTGCAAATGCCATCAGTGTGTCAAAAAAATGTATAGGTGTAATAAAATGTAACTTACATCAGCTAATTGGGCCTTGTTGAAGCCTGGCCGTGTTGGCACCTTGTAGTGCCTCTTGTACCGCCTCAGGGTATTAACTTGAAGCGAGAACCAATCCACTTCTGGAGAATCCATCTCTGCCTCGTTGCTGTCGTCTTCAGAGTCTTTGGGCCTCCGTTGTTTTGTTCGTGCACACTGTATCATATTTTTATGATAGTCGCAAATGTATGTGTGCCTAGCCTGCAAACAAATGTTAAATTATTTTTTATCACAGTAGAAATAGTTCTGTATTGTATGAGTGATAGACTGATGATGTGGTTGATTGTTGATTTCATGGTGATAATGAACCACAATAGGTACTGATGCATAAGAGACATGTTTCATATTCCAAGGCCATTGTCTCATTGTGTCATGGCTTTGTATTCTTTGCATGCATTTTTATCTTTGTACCTACTCTACTAAGGTTACAAAGATTTTTACGATAATTTTCAGTGATAAATCATTAAAAAAAGTTTCTTTGTACATTGACAATTAAAAGTAATTAGTGACTTAAGTACCTGAGGGTCGATGTTCAACTTGAGCCGTCGCTGCGTGACCGTCTTCTGGATTCGCTTGCTGTACGCGGCGTTGCCTGCCGAGCGCCTACACCGCTCGCTGTCATCCACAAGGCAACATATTTGGTCGGAATTTCCTCGGGAATCTTCTTCTCCTGTACTAAACCCGTTGTTCATTTGATACTCGCGTTGAATCATATATAACGAATAAACTTCACGATTGTTTTAGACGTCGCACTGGCGCTTCAAGACTAATCGACGTATTCACAAAGACTCGCGATTGAGGTTATGATTTGCTACAACACAAATCATTTTTACGATGTTGATCAGTGGTTTCATCACAAGGAACGCCTGAGAAATCACTTTTTACACATCGGCCACCATCTGGATGACAAAATTCTTCAATAACAACGCATATGCACATAAAGGCTCATCACTTTTATTCACAACAAATCTCGGCTATTTCTAAATGACCACTACGTATAACAGTTTTTTTCACAATGACTTAATTAATTGTTGTAAAAGATATTGTTTTTATATAGATGTGTCTTTAGCAATTCAAAGAAAAGTGAAATTCTGTCTGCATCCGAATTCACTGACTTTCGCACCGATCGCTTTTTAGCTTTTAGCCATTCGTTCGCGTCAATCCTTCTTCAACTGTCAACACAACTAACGACGTAGCTCACACCAGCGCTCGCCGACAACAAGACCGTAAATGAAATTAGTTCCTCTTTCTTCCCCGGCTTACGAAATAAGCGCTTGGTGGAAAACAGATCGCTCGTAAGTATTGTGCGTGAATGTGTGCATGGATGCAGTGTCAGTCGACGTAGCTATATTTATGTAACTATAAACAAAAAATAAAGCCAACGCTGACCGCGTGATTGGTCGTTGCGTGGCGGGACATTTAATTTTAGCCAATCGGACAGAATTACCGCTGACATTGTCTGCTCATGTATTCATTTACGACAAACGCGAAGTTCCCTACGTAATAAGCGCTGAAATCGTGTGCTCGTTCGTATTATACACATACTCGGTGAGTTTTCCTAATTCTTTATAGTGACACTAGAATTTTAGTTCGATTGCAAGGTTTGATGGTATATCCATCTATTTCCGGCGAAAGTACAAATCCAATGCTATATTTATAGTTCTAGATTCTAATTTTGTAAGCAAATGGCTGCCGAAGTAAAGTGACAATATACCTATGACAGCTCTGTAGGTAAGTAGTTATCCATCAATGTGTTGTGTTGACATAGGCATGTGAGCTACTATGTGTGTTACTTTTTGTATGATAGGCTACGTTAGGCGAATTATTACTTATGACCATAATATAAATGATTGTAACTGATTCTTGAAACTTTTAACTTTTACTCACTAGAAATATTTATAAAAATAGAAATAGGTACGCATTGATGCATTTGTGTGTAAAGTTACTTGTGATACCTATTTAGATATGAAGTTTTGGGCGTATTATTAGTGTCATTTACTAACTGTACTTTGATAACATCGTAGTCATTACGAACCGATAATTTTCACGGGAAAGCAAATATTATTACGGATACATTTCATATATAGAAATTCTAAACTCTAGTGGAAACTATGAACTAATATTCAATCAACTGTTTAATTTGTATAATACCTATTCGTAGTCAGCTTTTCAGCAGAATAAAAATTACTTTGGTGTTAGGTAGAGCCGCCGGGATCTCATGATTTTTATGCTGATGGATGAACTAGATGTACTAATTGCGCACATATTAAACCACTCAACTTTTTAATGATTATCTAATTGCTATATTAATAATTAACCCATACATAACATCTTAAAATATTTTAATGATAAAGTTAGGTACCTACTGCGAAAATAATTTATTATTCATAGGAATGGAAACAGAAAATATTAATTATTTTAAAGAACTTGGTATTAGTAAGTATTTTCTAAACTTATATCACAACTAGTAGCCAGTTGACTTGGCCCGTAGCAGTTAGTTCAAAGTTCAAGTTCAAAGTATACGCCTTAAGAAATTAGCAATAGGTACCTTAATACCTGTGTACCTATAAAAAAACCGGCCAAGTGCGAGTCGGAGTCACGCACTGAGGGTTCCGTACAAACCGATTACAACGCCATCTAGTGACAGATTTTCGAACTAATGATAAATTTTAATTTTATTTATTAAAAAAAACACTTGGTAGATTTTGTTCAAACCAATGTTCGTTGATAGTTTTTATGAAAATGTACATCATATATTTTTTTTAGATTTATCACTCTTTTATTTTAGAAGTTAGAGGGGGGGNNNGGGGGGGGCACACAACTTTTTCAATTTTGGCGGCGTCTGTCGTGCAAACTATTCACTTTAGAAAAGTATGATGTTAGAAACTTCAGTATCATTTTTGAAGAGCTATCCATAGATACCCCACACGTGTGGGTTTGATGAAAATAAATTTTTTGAGTTTTAGTTCCATGTATGGGGAACCCTAAAAATTTATTGCTTTTTTTTAAATTTTGTGTCAGAATCTTAATGCAGTAGAACACATCTACTCACCAAGTTTTATTAGTATAGTTCTCACAGTTTCGGAAAAAGTGGCTGTGACATACGGACGGACGGACAGACATGACGAATCTATAAGGGTTCCGTTTTTTTGCCATTTGGCTACGGAACCCTAAAAAGCTGGGTAAAAATATGAAACTTTAAATTTAACAATAAAGTCTGTTTCTTTATTCGCGGCTAGTTGTGAATAAAATATTGGAAGTGAAACTTTTGTCTAAGTTTAGTCTTTTATACTATTTCTAGCTTGCTAAAACAGTTGATTCTGATAATTTAGCGATTCATGAGATTAACATTAACAAAATAATATACATATAACAAAATATGTCATATGTGAACTTTAAAAGGAACTGATCATACGTAGGTATATGGCCAAGCATTTACATACGCAAACTAAAATACGAAGAGTTTTGGTACAAAGAAATTTTATTTTAGCGGTAAAAAAAACGAATCCACAACACAAAAACAACAAAAATGTACTGCAATCGAAAATGTATTCAGGTTATTCAGACGACACACTTAAAGGGAAGATAGGTGGTCAGGTCACCTAGCAAATATGAAAAAGTAGCACAGTAAAAGTGACACAATTTTTGAGAGTCTTAAAAATATTTTTTAAAAATGTACTCATTATTCGTCAAGACAAGACATTATACAAAAATCATTCCGGATCCGAAATATTGACTCCGAGACCTCAAGCTCCATAGTGAGATTCTCTAACCACTAGGTTATTCTGGTATAGAATTGATCCAAAAATTAGGACAGTTACTATTAAAACTATCTTTGTAAAATTTCTTTTTTTTTTTTCGGGAAAACCATACTGATTTTATGTTAATCAAAAAGCTAGTAGGTAAGTCAGGAAATCGACTATGATCGATATTTTTAAGAAGCCAAAGCTTAAAAGTTTACTTACCTTGAAATTTTGAATAAGTCTACTCAGTGGGATATTATATTGTTTTTTGGATTTTATGAGTACCTACAAAATTAACTAAAATAAAAATTTGTTTCAACAATTGAAGTTCTAATCTAATCAGTTTTGACTTCTTTAAACACCACGTTTTTTTCTTTTCGATGAAATTTTAGTAACAGGCATTTCTGACTTCTTGTACTATATTAATTTCTGCAGTTTCGTATATACTGTCCTAAATGTTACGTTAACACTTTACGCTTTTAAAATAAACTTGCAGAAGATGAGCAGTGCAATGAAAACTGCGAATAGGTATTAAAAAAAGTGATTTAAATTGTTTAGTACTTACTATTTTATTTATTTATAGTTATAGTATTACGTTACATTAATTTGACACTTATCTAAAAATATGAAGTTTACTAGCGTATATCTACTTCTGAACACAACTGAAGTTTTTTGACTATCAAATACGAGTATTTATGTTGTTAGTAACGACAATTTCTTTACTAAGTAGTTATGTTTCTTTGCAGGATTAACTGAAATGTGACGGAGTGCAGATCCATGACAAACCAAAAAAACATTTTTAACTTTGATATTATTACCATACTAAGTAATGTCTTTGGTGAGTTTGCCATTCATGTTTTCATCAGAGCCATTCATGTTTTCCAAGATTTGCTTTGTAGATTTGCAATTACATCTCACCTTCACCTGACATGCTACTATAATTTTGCAGATCATTGCATCCATAACAATGAATTCTACTAGATGTACTGTACAGTTTACAGAAATGTTTTAATAGTAGGTACCTGTTTTGTATGGATCATTCCAAAGAAGAAGAATGGCTACCTTTTAACCCAGAGACATACATAGTTTTGGAGATATAATATCCTATTTAATTTTACCTCTCGTTGATGCAGTGGGTCATATTAAATAGCAGTCAATTCACCGGTACTTTTATAATTCAGAACATCAGAACGTATTAGCTGCCGCGCATGCAGACGCCATATAGGCTCCAGTATTCCATACAGACGGAGTCGCAGACAACATCTAAATAATCGAATACAACTGAGGTCATTATCAAGCAAAAAAATTATGAAATAGTCACAACAACTCTCCCTGAGTTTTAGTGTTTGTTCTGATATCAGCAACAAATACATCATACGTGACAACAACTGCGTAATCATCACAGTTCATGAGATAGACATAGGAGTCTTAGAAACTGGGTCACATTTTTAATCTTTGGATATAAAATGCAATAAAAAATGTCGTAGGAAATGAGGACTTTAAAATATACCCATTTTAGCGTGATATTCCAATAAGTATCCTTATTTTACTAAAATTTAACCGTGACAATATGCTACCATTACCCATGATGTAATAAAAATAATGCACAACTAATCGTAAATAGTTTACAGGAATTTGCCTCTGTGTCTATAAGTTGAATACAATTGTTCGTTTTAAAGTTATTTGAAACTGAAACTATTAGGTACTTAGTGGCACAGCTAACTGGACTGTTTTATTGACTTGTTACTGATTGAAAGATTTGCGAGAGATCGGTAATAGTGAAACTATTTACGTTAAGTTAAGTCCTTTGCTCATAAGCGGTACAAAATGGGCTGTAAATTTAACGACAGTAATCTTTTAAAGTATTGTG
Organism: Adoxophyes honmai; assembly: GCA_005406045.1. NCBI lineage: Eukaryota > Metazoa > Arthropoda > Insecta > Lepidoptera > Tortricidae > Adoxophyes > Adoxophyes honmai. The sequence goes on along the minus strand of BHDV01042586.1, from coordinate 32,687 downwards.
AAGTTTATCTGATGTATTAGTTAGAAATCAAAAGTTATTTAATTATCATAACGCGATTTTTTATAACACCTGTAGCCGGGTTATTCACATAATAACTAACAATACAAATAGCGGCACAACCAATTGACTAAAGTCATCTTCTATTTTTGCCATTGCTAGGACTTAAAAAGATAACTTTGTCACAAAGATCATGAAAAATTGGATGAGCGATTAATTCACTTGGTGGATGTGTAATAGAATTGCCTTAGGTACCTACTCATTTTTATTTTGCTTATCTAATTTAAAAATACATATCACTTTTTTTTATCAGAAAGCTCAAAATCACAACAATGCAATACAATACAACGAATGCAAGACTTGACGAATTCCATTTAACGTCACAATATTAAAAATAAAGTACTAATAGCACAATTAAATATCAACTGAGATTTTTTTCTAAAGCTATTCTAATTAGCTATAATAAGCAGAGCCTAAATATATAATTATCTTAGATTATATTTATATTTTGTAACCACGACAACTTTGAGTTCGAATTAAATAAACAAATAATACTTTTAAGTCTATTGTTATTAAGCCACATTACACTATGTCTAATGTAGCCTCTCTTTTTTATTAGTCTCAATAGTTAAGTTTTTCCTCTGTCTCTCTAAAGGTTGGCTGTAAGTTCCCTTAAGGCATGAGCCTGTCTTTGTACCGTACCATCTAGCTTGCTTTTTGTATTTCGTGTTTTTTTGTATAGTAACATGTTTACTTACTACTTATTAAATGTTATAAATATAACTTCCAGATTTTCATAAAAGAGAAAATATGTAAAGAGTCTAATAAACTTATTTTAAGCACGCTACTCAATAGCGTAAACCAGTTCTGTAGGTATGTAATATCAATACCTACTCAATCTATCGAAATCTTGTTGTTGTGAGTCATCATAATATTCATTCGATGCGTTCATATGAATTGGAATAGCCCTAAAAATGCGATGCTTTTAATAGAGCATGCATATGTTTTAAATGATTAATGTTAAATTTATAACTAAATAAAAACAAAAGGTTTTCAGCATCGACGCGGATCGCTGTAGCTGCGCTAATCGTCTTATTGACCGGTTACTGGACGGGCTTGTTGCCACTTCGTGCATTGTCGGTCTCTCTTCGTGTATATCCGAATGTTTCTATTATGGCCGCTGCGCGTTGAGGGCGCCTGTGTGCACTTGTTTAGCGTCTCGTTGTGCGACGTTGCCAACTGTATTGACTTTAAGTACGAAGGAACGAAGACAAAACGTACGCGCGTGGAGTATATGTAGAACTTAAAGCCGGCAGCTTTTTAATTAAAGACCACGCGAGACTTTGTTTAGAATCATTTTTATAGAGGCTCAAATTACCATTTACTTGCGTGATACTCATGGCAATATTGAGTTTTAGTGATAGAAAAGATTTTCTGTTAAAAGTGAGAGTGATTTTAGTGAAAACATAGGTCCTTAGTAGCCACGGCAATTTGTGAGAAATAATCCGATTTCCTATACAAGAGAAAGGGACATGATTGGTTCGATAAGGTCGCAAATATTATTCTGAAGTTGGCATAGACGAATAAAGAAACTCGTCGGCCGAAAGCCGCGATTATAACATGGGGGATCGGGGCGCGACAGGGGGCGCTTGGGGTGCGCGCGACGAGGCCTCGTGGTGGCCGGGCGGCGCAGGAGAAATACAGCAACAACAGCAGCAACAACAACAGCAGCAGCAGCAACAGCAACAACAGATAAATGAGGATATTGCTCGCAGCACAGCCGCTGCAACTCATCAGTTGTATACGTACAAAATGACCGGTGGATTTTCAAATAATGGTGGTGATAATTCAACCACAAGTTATGATTATCGTTTAGTGTCAGGTTCTAATAACAGAGAAGAATCTCCTCAGCAGTCTTGGTGGTATGCGTCAGGATCTGTAGATTCTCATCAACAGTCTTCTTCACCTACGGTAATAATCCTTTGTTTCTTAGTGATTGGTAGGTAGCTGTATTATTGTGTAGGTCTCAATAGTCTCAATACTGAGTTAAAATAAAATAACTCGTGTCTACCGCGTCAGTAAACACTCGAATACTTTTTTTATTTTGAATAACGCCTAAAAGACTACTTTACTTTCTGTATGAAAATAGTACTTTAGTTTACTTTTGATTTTTCGATTTGTCTTTGTTATGGATATTATTAAAATAACTGAATGAAGACTAAATTATAAGATTATAACCGATACTAAAAGCCCGTTTTATTGTACTTACTGTACCACATATACAGACATCAAAATAGATAAATCAAACGGCGATCAATTTCTTAAAATCAAAACAAAAGCGAAACAAAAAAATTCACTTACTTGTTTCTTAAATTGAGTGGTTCTCTTTCCGAGGTCATTGAACTTTCAGTTTCGATCACTCAATTCATATTCCATTCATTCATTTTCTAATACATACTTATACGTAATACTGCGCTATAAGCTATAAGTGATTAGTTGATTACTGATTTGATTAATGTTATATCGTAATACTGTGGTTTTATCAAGTTTTCCCATTCAATAAAAAATCCCTGGAATCTAACTTGGTAAGATTTTTAGTACGATTGTAAGAAAGGCTTAACATTTTAAAAGTTATTATAGTGTTTTGCTCAATGTCTATTCACTTGTCTATGCACTTCAGTTCAGTAAGCAAAAATTGCAATCAAAATTACTGGTTTCAATTTAAGTAATAAGTATTTCATTTTTTTGTGAATTTATGACTGGGATAAATTGCTATTTGCATGGGATTGATCAGGCAGGACTCTAATTCACAGACCCATACATGAATCACAAATCACGAGAGGTGGTGTCACTAATAACTATCATGTTCAAATGTCAATGTCATACACTTTCACAAGTCATGTGTCAATGTGTCATGTGGTATAAAAAAAAAAACATGTTGTGTTGTCTGACTTGTCTGAGTTGTCAATATTGATTTATTTACGTTCTGGGTGGTTAACCTTTCAGATTTATTGTGATTGTTTCTAGTTTTATTTAGTGTGAAATTAACCTAGTGTAAGTACCTACAACAAATTCAATAAACTTCCAAGTTACTGAAGCATATTCCTATATTTCCTATACTCAATTAAGTTTTATTTTAATTTTAATTGCTCATTTAATCAAAATATTCACATAATTTAGTAATTTTAAATGTTTAGCTTAACAAACTGATCATACTGATGTTAGTAGTGCATAAGTAATATTCTGCCAGTTTTGTCATTACTCAACTCATTAGGAAAACTAAAGAAAAGACAACAACACAGCACAGACGGCACTGAGGTATGTTTGTAAAAATTATTATTGTATTAATTGAGTGACATCTTCGTATCCAATGGAAAATGTTATAATACTGAGGCTGATTAAGGAAATACCATAATAGGTAGAAAATAATGCAGTTTTCTGATAAAATACTATAAGTACTTATGCTACGATTGAAAAACATTTACCACTATGTACCTACCTTAGACTCACTAAAAACATAATCTATTAGATTAGAAAGTTTTTTTAATGTTCCATGGCTTTTAAATGCGAGGTATGTAAAAAAGTAAAAAGCAATGATTCCGACATAGACATATTTAAGTACAAAGAGAATACAAATAACTTATTTTATTTAGGTATCTCATTAGTTCTTTTTTGTAGCATTGTGTTTTCCTTAGTGGATTTTGAAACTCGTTAACAGTGTCCACTAATTTATAATAAGATTTAGCGAGCTTGTTAAAATATCATCTATAAAATAGTTACCTGTTGGCCAGAGTGGAGTATTAGTGTAGGGATTATTTAAATAAGTAAGCTGGAGAAAATTGCTACACTTTACATACCTATAACATTTTTTTATATACAGTTGAGGTACTGAATTATTATAATGATTGTTTTAGATAGGTTATAGGATTTACCAATACACATAGATATGCCCAATATAGCACATATACACATTTTTTCTAAAACATTTTCTACTACATAATAGGTATGTTACTCAGACATTAGTTTTTAGTTTTAGCCGGTTTTTTTTTCAGTTATTTCCAATTTGTGTTTCTAAGCAATGAAATAGTGATAATAGAAAATAAAGGCTGTTAGCTGCTGTGATATTGATTCTTAATGTTTGTTTTTGTTTACAATTGGTTTCCACTAGGGATAATACAAGCAAATAGAATCAAAGTCCAGCTTGACAAGAGCAAAATGCACTTAACCCAGTACCTAATAAAATATCTAGGTTTAAAATGTTTTATTGGCATCTACATACAGTAAATTTTTTGATTAGAAAAAGTAACAAAAATTTTCTACACAGTTTTTTTTGCTGTCATTTTTGCCAATTGTTGATACTAAATTGGACAGACTGTTAACCTCAATAAAGAACAAAGATTAGGATTATATTAATATTAAAACATTCAGAACCAAGGACCCGGCTCCCAGGTTCTTCATAACATTCGCGAGATACCGAGAACCCGGTAGCCGGGTTCATTTTGTACTAGCTACAGACTACTCGGTTCCGCGCAGATGTTTTGATTTTAGGCTTGGTTTGGTCGTAAATGTGTTAAAGAGTTCCCTCTTGTGTAGAAGGTCCTGGCTGGACCACCTGTATTCTATTTATAAATTATTGGATTGTAATCAATCTGTAACAAAGATGTGGATCAAATTTATATTGGAAGATGTGATTATAAACAAACAAATATTGGAATAGGTGCGACTGTGTAAAGCTTGTGATAAAATAAATATGCAAAATAAAGTTTAAACTCATACTTGTAATATCATAGTGTACCTATCAATAAAATATCCCATAAAAGTTTTCCAACCAAATAAAAATTTAGAGTTTCCATTTCATACCATCTCATAAATTATCAATTAAGTCTTGACTGTTTGTTGCAGTCTCAGAACCAGTCAAGTCCGGACCCTGAGCAGGGTAACCAGCAGGCGAATGGTATACAGAACCACCAGTCACTTCAGTCTCAAGAACAGAGCCAGGCCATCCAACAACAAGGCCAGATACAGCAGCTTATACAGCTGAATTTGAGGAAGGAATTGCAGCAACAGTCGCTGCAACAGACCTTGCAACAGCAGCAGCAACAGCAAAATCAGCAGCAAACATTGCAACAGATGCTGCAGCAGCAACAGCAGCAGCAACAGCAGCAGCAGCAGCAACAGCAGCAACAGCAGCAACAGCAACAACAACAGCAACAGCAGGCTTTACAACAGAGCTTGCAGCAAACATTGCAAGTGAGCCAAGCACAGGCGCAGGCCATTGTGCAGGCTCAAGCTGTGTTGCAGCAGCAGGTTGCTCAGACGTTGCAGCAGCAGCAACTGAGTCTGCATGACCACTTGCAGGCAGTGCAGCAGCAACAGATACAAGCTGCGTTGCAACAGCAATCTGCTACGTTACAGGTAACTGGTGTATCTACTATCCAACCATTTGATTTGTGACTCGCAATAGAACCTATTAACAGTAAAGGTCCTAGTGAATTTGCATTGCTTGACTAAGGAAATCTTTATTATGTTTATTGTGACAATGTTCTGCTCTGTGATTAGAAATCAATTGGTTCCACTGTATATTAAGCAAGTTTTATTTTGTATATTTCATTTTGGTGGATACTATTCAGCAGACGGATGTCTTGTCTGAGGTGACAAAGTTTTTAGATATAAAGTTAGAGAGTTAGTTTTAAAAGACAGTCAGTAACATCCAGTGGCAATCACCATTTGACTCACTGGGATTCGCATTCTTAAGACTCCCACAGGCCGTAATAGTAGTCGACCGATAAGTCCGGATTTTTCTCTCTCAAAGAGTAGATACTGGAGGCCAAAGGACCTGTCTGAATTTTCAGAGCAGATTTTTTACATCACCCAATTTCTTATTTCTGTGTAGATATAGATGATTGTACTTTTTATGTCATTTGCCACAAAAAAAGCTTGACCTATCTGTTATTTCTTTTGGGTACAACAAAGAGTTTTTTTACTTAAAAAAAGCCTACCCTTGAAATTGAACCTAAAACCCTGACAACATGCTACTTTTACGCCAAAGGACAGTTCCTTTGTTGAAAGTTTTTTCTTAGGGCTAGATATATCTCACTGGGACACCATGGCGGCGCGACCAGTCGTCGCCACCAACAAAAAATATACAGCTCTATGGAGGGCATCTTACCTGGCGTCCACATAGTTGCGCAGCAGATTTGGCGGCGCGACCAGCATTAACGTGTGCATGAACATGTACTGGCACCGCCGCCACGTTGGTTGCGCCACCAGTAATTACTATAGCGCTGTAAGCTACCTTACTCACTCGACTGCCAGTCGCACCGCCAGCGACGCTCCCTTCCCTTGTATACTTCATGTTGCATCTTGCTTCAGTAAGTCATTTCTACACAGAGCTAGTAATTCGTCACAGGACCCAACTGACATTCCCACATAGTTAAAAACTTGTCCGGATATTTTCTGATGTCTCTGAAATATGTAGAAAAATTGTCCTTTTTTTGGACGATCGGCTACGTAAGGATAAACCCACCATCGTTTCTTCCGTAATTTTCTTAACTTTCTTATTCTTCGTACACACAGCATCAGCATATCTATCTCGGCGTCCATTTTGAGACTGCGGCGAATGTGGTGTCTCTATTGGCAGCTTGTTTTGGAAGCTTAGTTTACCAGCCAGACACCACGGCTGCGCTACTGGTCGCGCCGTCGTGGTGTCCCGGTGAGATATAGCCCTTATTTTTACACCACTTGCAAAAAGGCGTAAAAGTAGTGAAGAGATGGAAGAAAAAATACTAATAAGTAATCTGCGGTACCAGGAGATCATATGTCATTGATGGTTATCTTTTTCTCCTAGGAGTTGCAACAACAGGCACAGCAGCAAGCGTTGATAGCGCAGGCGACCGCCACCAAAGTGAAGATGCCGCGCGCTCGAGCGTACAACAAGCCGCGTGGGCGCATGACTGCCTACGCGTTCTTCGTACAAACTTGCCGCGAAGAGCATAAGAAAAAGCACCCCGATGAGAATGTCGTCTTCGCTGCGTTCTCGAAGAAGTGCGCTGAGAGGTGGAATGTAAGTAATCATGTCTGTATTCCTAAAGTGGATGGACAGTACGGAGTGCAAAGGCGGAGGGGGAGCACCTGAAAAAAGATGTAGATAAATCCTTGTCAATTTATTGGTTCGGCCCACATTTAGCGATTTCAGGTGTTAAAGTTAGTTAAAATAGTTAGATGATGATTTATGTGGATCTGTGATAAGGTGAATATTAATATTATCTAGGTCTATTTTGTTTGGTGATGTTTGCTATGCTGATATATCCTGCTGGGAGAACTGTGAAAGTGTGATTTTTTTAAATGAATCCACATTAAGTTAAGAGATAGGTCATGTAGGTTTGATTTCAGGGACTGCACCGGGGTATTTTTTAATTCAAGCCCACTTCCTCCTCAGACCATGTCAGAGAAAGAGAAGCAACGGTTCCATGAAATGGCCGAGCAAGACAAGAAGCGGTATGATCTGGAGATGCAGAGCTACGTGCCGCCTAAGGACATCAAGATCGGCCGCGGCCGCCGCCGGCAGCAGGTCAAAGACCCCAACGCGCCCAAGCGATCGCTGTGAGTCCATGGTCATGTCTCCTGCCCCATACAACCTTAGTTCTCTTTTACTGTGTGGTTTGACTACAGATTTTGACTGCTCTAAAATATAACTTGACTGCTCTAAAATCTGACTTGACTGCTCTAAAATTTGATTTGACTGCTCTAAAATATGACTTGACTGCTCTAAAATCTGACTTGACTGCTCTAAAATCTGATTTGACTGTTCTAAAATCTGACTTCATTGCTCTAAAATCTGATTTGACTGCTCTAAAATCCGACTTGACTGCTCTAAAATCTGACTTGACTGCTCCTGATTTGACTGCTCTAAAATCCGACTTGACTGCTCTAAAATCTGACTTGACTGCTCTAAAATCTGATTTGACTGCTCTAAAATCTGATTTGACTGCTCTAAAATCTGACTTGACTGCTCTAAAATCTGACTTGACTGCTCTAAAATATGACTTGACTGCTCTAAAATCTGACTTGACTCCTCTAAAATCTGATTTGACTGCTTTAAAATATGACTTGACTGCTCTAAAATCTGACTTGACTGCTCTAAAATATGACTTGACTGCTCTAAAATCTGACTTGGGTGCTCTAAAATCGGACTTGACTGTTCTAAAATCTGATTTGACTGCTCTAAAATATGACTTGACTGCTCTAAAATCGGACTTAACTGCTCTAAAATTGGACTTGACTGCTCTAAAATCTGACTTGGCTGCTCTAAAATCGGACTTGACTGCTCTAAAATCTGATTTGACTGCTCTAAAATATGACTTGACTGCTCTAAAATCTGACTTGACTGCTCTAAAATCTGACTTGACTTTTCTAAAATCTGATTCTGAGGGCCTACGCTAGGTGACGCGAATTACTCGTAACGGACGCCCGTCTAATAAGAAATTAAATTAGACTATCCGGCAGCCGTAACAACTGTCCTTAGACGCATGTGGCCGATTACCGTGTCCTTTACAGAGTTGCGGTGGCAAACGACAAAGTGTCGTCCCACACGGGTCACCGGCCACAGCCACAAACGCCGCCCCGAGAAGCTAGACGCAGCTACAAAAATAGTTGAAGCGCGCGACAGCCCCTTGTTTAGTAGTTTTAGAAAGCCGTTTAGTGGCCGGTGTGGGGCACAAGCAGCGACGATTGTAGCGTGTGGCAGCTACCAGCATCAACCGGCGGCAAGTCCATATAAAATGTATGAAAACTACAGGAAATATGCCAGTGGCGGCGTTTTGTGGCTTTGTGTGGGATACCTAACGTAATTACCGCTTCTTTCTCTTACTCACTGTACCCTTCTCCCACAGGTCCGCTTTCTTCTGGTTCTGCAACGACGAGCGCTCCAAGGTGAAGGCTAACTTCCCGGAGTACACTATGGGCGATATCGCCAAGGAGCTCGGCCGGCGCTGGGCCGCCGCCAACCCCGACACCAAGTCCAAGTACGAGGCGCTCTCGGAACAGGACAAGGCGCGGTATGATAGGGTGAGTAAGATTTACAGGGTGGCCGGAAATTTACCGTAATTTTTTTAATATTTTAAGCCGTGGTAGCTGGTAGCCCAGCGGTTCGACCTGTGGCATCTCAAGCAGAGGGTCGTGGGTTCAAACCTCGGGCTCGCAACTCTGAATTTTTCGGAATTTATGTGTGATATCGAATTTGATATTTACCACGAGCTATTCGGTGAAGGAAAACATCGTGAGGAAACCTACACACAGCGACGAAGTAATTCAACGTTGTGTGTGAAGTTCCCAATCCGCACTGGGCCCGCGTGGGAGCTATAGCCCAAGCCTTCTCATACTGAGGGGAGGCCTGTGCCCTGCAGTGTGACGTATATAGGCTGATGATGATGATTTTAACTGGTGGTCGGTATACGCGTCTGAAAACTCATCTTATAAAATACCTGTATACCTAACTGACGTTTTACATCGAGTTTAGCTCGACATTTTTCGGGCTAATTCGTAGCCCTTCATTTAGGAGCCGCTGTGGCTGCTGCTGCCAAACGCGCACGGCGCGCCACCGCTCTATTCGCGCCACAGCTCGTGCTCGACGAAACTGACACCGGCGCACGACTACCTTTTACTATCGTCATTTAAATTGCTGTCAAATGTAGGGTAGAACACAACACTAACAACATCACTTTGTCACACTTTACAAGGGAAGATATCCACGTATTTTTTAAGATGAGTGAGTGTCACGGTAGTTTAATGTTCCATGTCTGAAAATCCCTGTAAAAATGTTCTTGAAAATTTTCATTATTGACTTTATGGGAGATAAATGTAGCATTGTTTTCATGTCATCGCGCCCTGTTTTACTTTCCTTACGTCCCATAAGGAAGACCCGTTAGTCGGCGAATACGCACCTGTAATTCTTTGACATTGCGCTGCTACGCGATTGACTAAGATCAGGAGTACAAAAGACTGGGCAACATTTTGAGATTTTCATTTTTTTTTCACGAGAATATTCCGGGAAATAAACCTCACAGGAGTTTTCAGATGCGTATACCCGACTACTGGTTAAAATATTTATACCTGTATGCAGTCACGGTCACGCCTATGTTCCCAAATGGGATGGAGCACATTAAATCTGAAAGGCGTAATAGTGACAGGTTGCTAACCTGTCACTTGAAGCATACCTATACTATAGACCGATAGGTACTTAAAAGATGGTAAACGATCTTGACGTGTCTTTTTATTTAAACATACACTTTATAAATCAAAATCTTTACATTTTACAATTTAGGTATGAAATAATCATTTACTTTCATAATGGAATTGTATAGTGTAACGATTTTCATTTTTAGACTGTGTATTTCAATAAAAAGACATGTCAAGATTGTTTACCATCTTTTAAGTACCTATCGGTCTAAAGTATAAATCTATTTCTTTAGTCGCCTCTAACGATATTTGCTGTTTTATTCCCTGTTTCAAAACAAAGCGCACAAAGTCAAACTAAGCACACGTATTTAATTATTCCTTAGATTATAAATGGTCTCCTTTTTCGCAGGAGATGACGGCGTACAAAAAGGGGCCTTTAGCTTTAGTACAACAGCCTCAGCACCAGGAGGTGGACGACGTGGTAGACTTCGACGGCGACGAGGAGTACAAGTGAAGTGTTAGTGAATAGACTAGTTTATTACCGAACGGTTCCTTTGCGTGGCACCTGTTAATCGAACGCGTCAGTCGGCGGAACGCAGACCGGGGTTCTCTTAAGTTAACATTGAATTATCTTCGTTGATGTGATTATAATCAGCAGCTAAATTAGTTTGTCTTTTAACGTTAACACTGTTGCTGGTTTCTTGTTTCTGATTGGTTGGATAGAGGCTAAGCAATGCGCCTTATTTCGAGGTGCAGCAAGGCAAGACTTAGGTAATGATTTATGAGAAATGTTACTAAAAATTTACCTAACACTTTAGTTGTATAAGTTGAGCGTTTCGCCGATTGGCGTGTTGTTGTTCTGACAGGGCCCATAACCTTATTAATTTGTTAGTAAATGCTCGTGCGGCAAGACTATTGGTTTACATAAACCAAGAAATGCACCATTAGGCTAATACAGACCTCTCTACATCCAGATAGGTAGAAATAATGATGCTTACTATGTACTTTGTAAGAACTTGAAGCAATATTATGTAAGTATAGTTTGTTATTTTTTCCCAAAGCGCTTGCCTATGAATGATCTTCCAAGTGTAATTATAAGTATAATGACAAATAGAAGTTTTTCATAGATATACTCCTTTTAAGTCTGTTGATTAGATTAACAATTAATGACTACATAATTACAAAATAAATTAATTCTCATGGAGTCTGGATACAAGAAGAACACCATACAAGAAAAAATATTAGAAAGAAGAAAGAAGAAAGAAAGAAAGACATTTATTGATATAAATTCGACACGAATAAAACATTTAAATAAATAAATAAAAATAAATATAAAAAGTGCACTACACCGTGCCAAATAGAACCAAAAGGGCCGCACTCAGCATGATATTGCGGCAAGCCGCAACGCTGATTTTCAGTGCGACCCTGGAAACTTATAACTAAAGAAAATTAAAACCAAAAGCAAAAATAACATTAAACGAAAAAATAAAAAAAAATAAAGTAAAAAACATTTGGCAGACAGTTTACAATTAGTACAAAAAGGAATAACATTATAATTATTCAAAAACAATAGGTATTCTTAAACAATAATAATTAAATGTCAAGCAAAGTGGGAAATTGCAAAAAAGAGTCTGTTAGAAGCTCGACGCCGCAGGGCCGCGCATAGAGTCATGCAACCAATCACCAGCTATTTCAGCTACACTGCTGCTCTCCGAGAAAATATTTTTTGCATTTATTCTTAAAATTATATTTAGTTTTTAGTGCTCGGATTGGCGGAGGCAGATTATTCCAACATTTCGTGGCAGCATAACGGAAGCTACCACGAAATGCTGCGCCGCGATGCTGGGGGTAGTTCAGCTGCAAGAACCCTGACGGCCTGACGTCGCTGGATCTGGCATTACGCGCCCAAGTTAGTTTGCTGTAAAGGTACGAGGGTAGGCGCTGGTTCACAATACCAAACATTAGAGAAGCTAAATGTAAATTACGACGAGTGGACATATTTAATATATTGTTCTGGTTAATATACGGAGACACGTGGGCGCGAGGCGGGATGTTATAGCAAAAACGCGCGCAGGCGTTTTGCACACGTTGTATAGCTCTTTGCGTGCGCGCCAATAGACGCGGGCCATACACGATGTCTGCATAGTTCAGCCTTGATAACACCAATGCATCACACAGCCTTACCCTTAGCTCGACGTCTATATAATCTCGAATTTTGTATAACACCTTGAGTCTATAGAAACAATTTCGAATAGTATTCGAGAGATGGTTTTCATATCGTAACTCACTGTCCATGAGTAAGCCCAAGTTGCGGGCCTCCAGCGTCCGCTCCAGGGGTTCATTGTCGATGTGTATTGTGAAATTATAACTGGATAATTTCTTAGTCTGTTTTCTTGAACCGAGTATTAAGTATTTAGATTTACTAGGATTAATGGCTAGGGAGTTGTTGCGCGACCAACAGCTGATACGTTCGAGATCTTTGTTCAGCAAGTCTATACTTGTGCATACATTATCATTACAAGAAGTGTATAGTTGCAAATCGTCCGCATAAATATGATATTGACAGTTCTGTATCACATTACTTATATCACTGGTATAAATTATAAACAAGATTGGACCCAATATAGACCCTTGTGGAACACCCCTGTGGACAGCACATTGCTCGGATCTCATACGTTTGCCACCTGACCCAGAAATATCCACCAATTGGCTCCGGTTACTCAGGTAGCTTGCCACCCAGTTAACGGTTTGCATGTCAAACCCGTAATACGATAATTTGGATAATAGTAATGTTGTGTTAATAGTGTCAAATGCCCTAGAGAAATCAAGCAATGCGAGCACAGTTCCCTCTCCCCTATCTTGAGCGGCTAGTATATCATCAGTAACGTCCAGTAAGGCAGTCGTCGTGCTTCGATATTTACGAAATCCGGATTGCACGGCCGGCAAGATATTATTTGATTCCAAGTAACTAGAGAACTGATCACATACGATTCTTTCTAAAAACTTTGAAAAACATGGCAAAATACTTATTGGCCTTAGATCTTTTGTCGTTATGGGATTTGGTATTTTTGGAATTGGACGCACCAAAGCTACTTTCCAAGCGTCAGGGAAGCATTGCGATTCTATAGACCTATTTATAATGGCAGTAATTACCCTTAGAGTGCGTGGTAGCGTTAGCAATAACATATCTAGAGAAATCTCGTCATATCCCTTTGCATTTGACTTAAATGTTTTCATGGTTTTATAAACTTGGGTCTCCGTCACAGGTTTAAGACTAAACACAGCTGAACCATGACATATTAATCCACTTCCTACACCAAAAGTTGTGTGTCAGGATTATATCCTATTCCAAAATTAAATTAAATTTCATCCAGTAAAGTAACAAAGTTATTGTTATATTATTGACTGGACAACGTTTCAAAGGCGCTGATATAGCTTCCACATAAAAAAAAAATAAAAACCAAGTCGCGCAACGCAATTGATCTTCCGTAAAAAGTTGTGAGATCCATGTAATACCAAGGCAGTTCTTCAGTTTCTACTTAAGAGACCTTTTGTTTTGTGTTATTACGTAGTTATCTAACTTAACAACATATTAGAGTGACCATCAATACTAAAAATATCACGTTTAACTATCTGGTTACCCTGAATTTGCTAAACGTGGCACTGGATTTTTGAATATGGGCGTGAAAATATCGACACCTCCTACGCAGAAGGTCGTAACGTTAAAATTGTAATTTTTCAGGAGAGCGATTTTAAAACACTTTTGTGTATTTTGCAAGCTACATGACACTTATTGATTAAATTTTTAGTTCAATCTAGGCGCAGTGGTTTAAGTAACAGGAAATATATATATTTATCGCAATATAAATTATTATTTCGTTAATATTTAACAAAATTTAAAGTTACGACTTTATTATTTTTGTCTAAAGGTCGTATAAGTATTTTACGACTGTTTACGTTTGAATAAGGTCAAATGAACAGGTTGTATTTATGGTCGTAAGTGCGAAGTAAAAAGTCGTAACTACGATTTTTACACATGCATAGAGTCGTAACTTCATAGTTACGACGATTTGCATGGGGTACAGATGTTCGTGGAGTATACCTATGCCAAGATACGACGTCGTAAGTCTGCTGTCATAAGTCGGACCGCGGCTTAATAGAACGGCGCAAATCGTCGAATGTTGTAGTGCGACGGTTTGCGTGGGACAATTCAAATGATACGACTTTTAGCGACTAGAAAACTCAGTAAATAACAAACATATTTACATTTTTGTTTCTGGAAGTTGTAGTTTGGTTTAAAATAAATACAATGAGCCAAAAATCTCGTTTTTGGCAAAAACAGCGTTACGACCATTTGCGTCGGAGGTGTCGATATGTATGTATGTATGTAATACTCCCGTGCTTGCATTTTATTCATTTGACCGTTTTACAAGTTACCTTTGATAGATATATTATTCCGTTTTATTATACTTACATGTAAGTATTTACAGGTACACTGATTAACGTTTTATTTGTATGGCATTACAAAGTTATTAATGTATCTAGAAAACTGGACGGAAATTTAAAAATAATTTTATTTTTCCTTGATTTATACACTAATCAAATCACTAATTAAATTCTTAATTTGAAGCTTCTATGTCTCCTAGAAGTGCCTTAGAAGTTTGATCATCGGTCAGTCAGTGAGTGAGTGACAAAATTGAGAATGAGTAATAAAAATACTGGTTCATATTGAATGATATTTGAAATATACCGTGTTTATATACAATGCCTGCTTGGTTACTAAAAATTCAGACTTATAATATTATCCACAATGAAATTATAGGCGGGTCGAAAATGACCTGAACTGTTTCGAGAAAACGATGGTACCGGTCGTGCCGATTTTAAGCTCGACTTGGCGCGGGCACCGCCGTGCCCCCAGATTAATGTTTTTGTTTAAAACCTATCTGGATGTACAGGCAATGTGATCTATCGTTTTTACACCCTAAAGGTTGACCCAGTTTGCCTTCGTAACTCTTAAATATTATTCGAATATTTTTATACAGCCATTGTCATTAGGTCAGTGCCATAAATATTACTAACTCAAGAATCTAGTTTCGTCTCTCGACACCCACTCTGGGTGGTTTTATGGATATAATATTTTATCCAATTTTAGTATATTTTATAACTTGGACTTGTATATTTTTGACTCTGACCAAACTTAGGGAAATATACCTTTGCCTAGAGAATACAAAGGTGACGCGGACTGGTAAAGCTTGATCTGTTTTAATGGATCTCACGATGAACAGCTTTTGTGTTTAATAAAAATGTTTATTACGGGTCGTTTAAGTGAGAGTTGGCCATTATTGAAATATAATTAGATCTTCATAAACATGTTTGGAATTGCATCGGATCTTTAATTTAGTTAATGCAAATTGTATGTAAAGTCGATATTAAACCTTCCCTTCCCTTAATTATGAGCGTGTTACAATCTGTGAATTAAGTGGAAAAATTGTTATATTGATATTGAAAAAGAGCGTATTAAATAAATAAATTCCGATACGATACCCAAGCAGATAGTAATCTATTTGAGAATTTTGCCTCATTGGCAGTTGAGTAGCGAATATTGATGATAAAATTGAATCGATTATACCACAGGGTATTACGCTTGGTGAAATCTATTCTTCAATGGTTGTAATTTACCACAATAGTTGTTTATTACAGTGTAAAATCGACCTTTGCTGCATAGGAAAAGCAGTACCGGGGCAGGTTACACCTCTTTATTGTACTGAAGAATAAATATGAAATTGTATAAAATTTGTGGCACCATGTTATAATTGACTTTCGATAAGTTATTCGGATTGTTTCGGTATGATCCACCCCCATTGTTTTTGATATTTGAGTTGATTGTTGATTTTATGTTAACGTTAAATTTAAGGTCAAATTGAAAGGTGTGGCCTTATATTTGCAAACGTCACGAGGCAATAGATATCGGTAGTGCCAGGAACAAATGTTTTATTAAGTCAAAGAAATTAATAATACTTTCGTAAGTTGATAGTGTTTTGTCATAATGGGCGGCGCGTGGTTGCGATGTTGTGTGAGAATCAAATGTACATAGTTAAATTATATTCCTTTATTTGAAATTAGAAAGTTTATTTTTTACTGGAAGTGCTGGAAAATGGGATGTGGAAATATAATGAAGTTCAAAAGTATTAAAATTGTGAAAATAGAGACTGTGTACCGTGATAGTACTTAATTTAATATTGTTGAAGTCTCTCGAGTAACGCTAGAACGTCCTGTTTTCGGCACCTGCTACACTGTCGGCGATGAGACTACTCCAATGGGTTCCTTTTGTAATGGAATTTTCTCGCGTCATTTTTCTACTACACCTAAGATAAATTTCGAGGTTTAATAGATTAAACCTCGAAATTTCAGTAGACTGCAGCGAGTAGTTTCCCTGACACGTTTCCATCTAGCCTGCAGCGGCTTCTGTTCATTGTGTCTTATGTGACAAAGTTAGATCCGTATAATATTTGAAAATTAATAGCAGAATTTTTGTGACTGACAGAATCAACAGAATCATGCGTTACTTTGCAGTAAGGGCTATTCCTTTTGCGTGTGAGTAAATTAATTATTTGAGTTGAAAATTTAAAGGGAAAATTAGTAACAATAAAGTTCGTTCTGTCGTTTCCTCGCCGACAGTACGCCTGGTGCTTCGCTTGTATTACTTACCTGATTATTTACCGCTCCAGTGATCATGTATCTCGGATGACTGTTCTTCGAGCAACTTGCAATTCCAGAGAATGACTACTTGTAAGAGTTCTGTGTGTAAACCCCTGGGCGATATTGTTTTGAATGTTGAAGTGAGTGCTCACTGTACAAAACAATATAGTTTAACTTTTACACTAAACCATCTTTCATTTCTTTTTATTACCTAATGTACCTCAGCTAGAGTCAAGAAAATCGCTTTTTCACTTTTTTAACTTGTCGATCTGCCGGATTAAAAAACTACTGATCGTAATTGAGTTCGTGCAATTATCATACAGCAATATTATAAATGGGTGTTAAAAAGACGATTTTTTTTTCCAAAAAAAAAAATGATTTTCTTGATCAGAATCACGAGCTATAGGGCGCTTGTGCACTATTTACCATGAATTTTACGGTCCGGCCGTCCGGGTTTTTACAGTCTGTCGCGTCGTCCCGCTCACGTTAATACTATTTAATGTAAGAGCAAGCGAGTCTAGCCCTTAAGTAAAAAGACGGACCGTAAAATTCATAGTAGTGCACAAGCGCCCTTAGCGATCTAAAGATAAATAAATATCGGCTTGTCTGCCGGTAGCTCGACCTCCACTTACGGTCCTAATATTCTATCGAAGGGTTTGGCAAATACCAGAGACAGAGGATTGGCATAATGATACAATGTCTGTTGTGATTGATTATTGGGATCGGCCGTTGCAGAACCGGTTACAACTATTGCTTGACGAATGCGGCAGATAATATTTACATGCCTACACTGTTGCGGTTACCGCACGTTGCATGTGGCGATCAATTTAGGTGATAATTGCGCCATACGAATAAGAAGAGCCTTTGATATTTGAGCTATTAAAGCACTATTTCCACTAAACGGCCGGTACCGGATCAGAACGACTGGGCTTTTCTATTCCTCTTTTGTGTATTACGATGATAATATTCTTCTTCTAATGCAATAGCCAATACTACGTCGACTTCAACCGTTTTCAAAAGTTTAACAATTCTACGTGGTAGGTAGGAACGAAACTTTGGCTGTGTGTGGATACATTCGGAGCCGTAAGGTGCCGATCGTATGTGTCGACAGTCTGTCGGCCGCGAACGGCTGTGTCGGCTGTTACGGGTCGATCGTATGAGCCGACATGTTGCCGGCGACGATAGCTTGTTGCCGAATCCGTTCATATTATTTTCGATTCGATCCGATTCGGGCCGTTTAGAGGAAATAGTGCTTAAGATACATGAGCATCTACCAATTTGTTCATACTTTCAATTATACTACCTACTGCTACAAGTTCAAAAATTTACAAGTTATTTTCAGTTCTGACTGTAACGTTACAATTTACAATAGTGTAACCGTGTGAAGTAGGAAATAAAACAAGCTGTAGACTCGTTCGAAACATCATTTTATTTTATAAAAATAAACGTTTTGACGACAAATAGTTTATAATATTCGGGGTCCTTACGAATCGTCGACTCCCCACAGAGTTCCCACCAGAAATGTTTCAAGACATTGTAAAAAATTCAGTTTTTACAAAAGTTACTTTTTTATCTTAAAACATTAACAACATTACATTTTTCACATCTAAATCTAATAACGGTCGATCACTTCATTTACTCTTTACACAGTAACATTTTGCGTTTACGAAAATAATTAACCTTATCTTAGGACTTTACACGTCTCCTTACCCTCATCCGGTGGAGTCCAAGTGCCTCGCCGATCGTTATTATAATATATCATTTATTCTGCAACCTTCAGCTCGTGCTTAGGGCTTCACCTCGCATTAATAGGACCAGACCAATGACCAGAAAAAAAAAACGCCCCGGCATTCACATTTTTGGAACCGTCGTAAAATAAAGTAGAATGACCTGTGTCCGCCTTATAAGCACTGAATAAAAAAATATTACACTTGGTAGCTTCAAACCAGTCGTTTATCCAATTTATTAAATTTGTCAAGCTCTCTGTTTTAATAATGGGCTTTGGTTTTGTGCGGCTAATTCGGGCTACATTGTGATTAGTTTTATTTTGTGATATTATTATGCGTACCGGACGCCTGTGTGTAGTAGGTACAGGGGAAACTGCACTGTAGGTAAATGTTGTTTTAAAGGAACCATAATAAAAATAGTAAATCATAGAATCACAAAGCTGGCACTTTATCATAACCGTTACATACTGCTGATAACGTGCCCGATAAAAACAAATAGTAACGAAATTAATTAAAGTCCAAAACATACTGGACACAGATCAACTTTGTATCAACGACTGGAGGTTATGGGTGGCCCATGGTCGGATCACATTTGCTTTATTTTTATTAAATTAACATGGAAAGAAATCCATTGCTCAACTCATAAGCGTGAGTCTTTCCCTGACCATTTGATCACCCCGTATTCTTTCGCCGTCACAGGGACTGCAGTCATTCAGAGTAGACTAGAGTTGTCATTAAAATTTGCTCACCTACCTAGGTATCGGTTATAGCCTTATTCAAAATGGGGTGGCATACGCGGGGCACATTTATCTAAATGCTATTCCCAAGGCCTACTCCAAGCATAGGTCGGTAATTTAACATTTTTATAACAATGCGATTGTTTAAATTTAAACCATTATTTCTTATCCGTAAATGCATTTAGTCTGAAATGCGATTGCATCGTGACTAGACAAAGTAGAGTAAATAGTTTCATATTGGAATGATACAAGTCCCATCTATTATGCTATCGGTTTATATAAATCATTGCTACGCACAGTTATCCGAATACCGGGCTAATGACGAAGCCTGTTCAACTCTACTTAATTAATTACGAAAGGCCGTATGCAAATTAATTACCTACGAGATCAATAAATTACTAATAATAACAGCCAAAATACTCCAATTATATTGAAAACTGACTTTCGAGAAGCATTTCGAAGAATACGAAGTTGGTTACGGAGACGGGGAAAAATAGATACAGACCGTGATAGCATCAGCAGACTTGTTTGGGAGTGAATGGTACCCTGATTGAAACAAACCTTCAAACAAACGAGTGGCCGGTTGAATTCGTGTTATCGTTTTACCGCTATGAGCTGTCGGTTTCATGCGGGTCTGGAGGTTGTTGGGGGATGTAGTTCCACCGCGCTTTGACTTCGGTGGTGGCGGTGGGTGTCGCGGGGTTCTGAGGCGGTTTGGGAGGGGGTGTGGTGGCGGCTTGCATGCGTGCGCGGACGACGGCGAGGTGCCGCTGGATGTAGTGTTCGTGCGGCGCGAGCGCGGCGGCGCGGGTAAGGCACTCCTCGGCGACGGCCAGCTTCCCGCGCTCCACGGCCACCACGCAAAGGTTGTGGAGCGCTTGCACGTTGTCCGCTTCGAGCTCGAGGATGCGGCGGTAGCACTGGGGAGAACAACGCTTGATTACCATTGGACTTTACGTAATACTAGTCGGCGACAAATCCGTTGAGCGGGCGAGACTCGCGTGTCCTTTTCTCATCTTTGTGCTTGGAAGAGTACCTACAGCACGAAAGTTGAGTTCAGTCTCCGCGAGTGATTTAAGGTTTAGAAATTAGTATGATCCGATTTATTATTGCCCATTTTAGCTCAATAAAATGGCTGCACATCTGGAAAGTATGAGAAACTTTTGTGACGTAAAGCTCTGAACTCCGAAAACGTAGCCTATATCACTATGTCAGTATGTGTCTAGCGCTCATTCTGGATCTTTGGACCCGAGCGTCGATATGGTGTGGTTTAAGAACAGCTGTCAACTTACGCTCTCAGCCGCGTCCAAGTCTTTGACCGAGTTGATGTAGATGTCGCCAAGCAGCACTAGCGCCTTGACGTGGTCAGGATGGTGCCTGACCAGCTGCTTGAGAAATGGCGCCGCTTCCAAAGGCCTCCTGCAAAAATGAAAGATGA
This sequence comes from Adoxophyes honmai, assembly GCA_005406045.1. Lineage (NCBI taxonomy): Eukaryota > Metazoa > Arthropoda > Insecta > Lepidoptera > Tortricidae > Adoxophyes > Adoxophyes honmai. The sequence continues at coordinate 11,913 of BHDV01042586.1, read as the reverse complement.
CACATTGGGACTAATTCACTAAGAAGCTATCATACCCTTATGTCTCAGAGTCCCTGTCATCAATATCCGGTCTCCATAGGGAACGGGTGACACACATCTCCATTGGTTACTATTTTGAGTACTTAAAATGTAAAAGAGGCTGAATCATTCACTTGATCAGCTCAGGTGGAGCGTTTGAAAATCACACCGCAGGTTTGCGATTTCTTTTGCGTTTTCACTAGAAGAGCCTCGAAGTCATGCCGCTCACTACCTGTCGTTTTCTGAATCTTCTCGTTTGACAATGACAGGTATAGTACTCACGCACGACTCGACTAAGGGTTTAGCATTAGCACAATAGATCACAAAGGCAAAGTTTTGTAAGAAAGACTCCAATAGACAGATCTCTCTATAGGCACATGTTATGTTAGTAAGTACATAGAGAGAAATTTGGAAGTCGTATTTAACCGATCTTCGGAACTTCGTCGTCGTTCATTCGCTTCGTTATCGCGATGTAGAATACTTTGACAGTTGATGACGTTTGCGGACGTTCTACCACTTGACGACAGGTGGCACTAGTGTCGCTACAGTTTCTTTTATATTTGCTTA